>VHKM01000704.1:0-252027 GCA_007210695.1 Neogobius melanostomus | reverse complement strand
AAAAAAAAAAAGCAGATCCTGCTGGAGGGTTACTCACGGTGGCTGAGGTACAGTCTGGGAGTATCTAGCTGGAGGTGTTTACTCACGGCGGCTGAAGTACAGTCGGGGAGTATCTAGCTGGAAGTGTACTCAGCGGTGGCTGAGGGTACAAGGTCTGGGAGTATCTAGCTGGAGGTGTTACTCACGTTGGCTGAGGTAAGTCTGGGGAAGTTATCTAGCTGGAAGTGTTACTCACGGCGGGCTGAGGTACAGTTGGGGGTCGGGAGTACCTAGCTGGAGTGTTACTCACGGCGGCTGAAGGTACAGTTGGGGGTCGGGAGTATGCTAGCTGGAGGTGTTACTCACGGCGGCGTGAGATATCAGTCCTGGGGAGTACCTAGCTGGAGGTGTTACTCACGGCGGCTGAGGTAGAGTCTGGGGAGTAGCGCTAAACTTGAGGGTGTTACTATGGCGGCTGAGGTACATCTGGGGAGTATCTAGCTGGAGGTGTTACTCACAGGCGCTGAGGGACAGCTCTGGGGGGAGTATCTGCTGGAGGTGTTACTCACGGCGGCTGAGGTAGCAGTCTGGGGAGTATGCTAGCTGGAGGTTGTTACTTCACCGGCTGAGGTACAGTCCTGGGCAGTATCTAGCTGGAGGTGTTACCTCACGGCGGCAGAGGGAGCAGTCTGGGGAGTACCTAGCTGGAGGTGTTAACTCACGGCGGCTGAGGTACAGATTGGGAGTACCAAGCTGGAGTGTTACTCACAGCGGCTGAGGTACAGTCTGGGCAGTATCTAGCTGGGAGGTTGTTACTCACAGCGGCTGAGAGTACAGTCTGGGGAGTATCTAGGTGGAGGTGTTACTCACGGCGGCTGAAGGTCATGTTGGAGGTCGGGGAGTACCTAGCTGGAGGTGTTTACTCACGGCGGCTGAGGTACAGTCTGGGGATGTATCTCTTAGCTGGAGCATTACTCACCGGCGGCTTGAGGTAACAGCTGGGGGAGTATCTAACTGGAGGTGTTACTCACGGCGGCTGAGGTACAGTCCTGGGGAGTATCTAAGCTGGAGGTGTTACTCACAGGCCGGCTGAAGGCGACAGTCTGGGGAGTATCAGCTGGAGGTGTTACTCCACGGCGGCTGAGGGAAGTCTGGGGAGTATCTAGCTGGAGGTGTTACTCACGGCGGGCTGAAGGTACAGTCTGGGAGTAACCTTAACAGGAGGTGTTACTCACGGCGGCTGAGGGACAGTCTGGGGGAGTACCTAGCTGGAAGGTGTTACTCACGGCGGCTGAGGTACAGTCCTGGGGAAGTACCAAGCTGGAGGTGTTACTCACGCGGCTGAGGTAGTCCTGGGGGAGTATCTAGCTGGAGTGTTACTACTCACCCGGCGGCTGAGATACAGTCTGGGGAGTATCTAGCTGGAGGCATTACTCACGGGGGCTGAAAGTACAGTCTGGGGAGTATCTAGCTGAAGGTGTTTAACTTCCATGGCAGGCTGAGGTACAGTCTGGGGAGTATCTAGCTGGAGGCATTACTCAACGGCGGCTTGAGGTAGCAACGTCTGGGGGAGTATCTACTGGAGGCGTTACTTACGGCGGCTGAGTTTACATGTCTGGGCAGTATCTAGCTGGAGCTTACTCACTAGGCGGCTGAGGTACAGTCTGGGGAGTAGCTAGCTGGAGGTGTTACTCACGGTGGGCTGAGGTACCAGTCTGGGGACTACCTAACTGTAGGTGTCACTCACCGGCGGCTGAGGTACAGTCCTGGGGAGTATCTAGCTGGAGGTGTTTACTTCACGGGCGGCTGAGGACAGTCTGGGGAGTATCTAAGCTGGAGGTGTTACTCACGAGCGGCGATGGACAGTCCCTGGGGAGTATCTAGGCTGGAGGTGTTACTCACGGCGGCTGAGGTAAGTCCTGGGAGTATCTAGCTGGAGGTTTACTCACTGGCTGGAGTAAGCAGTCTGGGGAGTATCTAGCGGAGTGTTACTCACGGCGGCTGAGGTACAGTCTGGGGAAGTATCTAGCTGGAGTGTTACTCACGGTGGCTGAGGACAGTCTGGGGAGTATCTAAGCTGGAGGTGTTACTCACGGTTGGCTGAGGTCAGTCATGGGAGTATCTAGCTGAAGTGTTACTCACGGCGGCTGAGGTACAGTTGGGGGTCGGGAGTACCTAGCCTGGCAGGTGTTACTCACAGCGGCTGAGGTAACAGTTGGGGGGTCGGAGTACTGAGCTGGAGGTTACTCACGGCGGCTGAGATACAAGTCTGGGGAGTACCTAGCTGGAAGGTGTTAGCTACGGCGGCTGAGTAACAGTCTGGAGTACCTAACTTGAGTGTTACTCACTAGGCGGCTGAGGTACAGTCTTGGGAGTATCTAGCTGGAGGTGGTTACTCACCGGCGGCTGAGGGACAGTCTGGGAGTATCTAGCTGGAGGTGTTACTCACAGGCGGCTGAGGTACAGGTCCTGGGCAAGTATCCTAGCTGGAGGTGTTACTCACGGCGGCAGAGGGACAGTCTGGGGGAGTACCTAGCCTGGAGTGTTACTCACCGGCGGCTGAGGTACAGTCTGGGGAGTATCTAGGTGGAGGTGTTACTCACGGCGGGCTGAGTACAGTTGGAGGTCGGAGTACCTAGCGGAGGTGTTACTCACGGCGGCTGAGGGACAGTCTGGGGAGTATCTAGCTGGAGGTGTTACTCACGTGGCTGAGTACAGTCTGGCAAGTATCTAGCTGGAGTGTTACTCACAGCGGCTGAGGTACAGTCTGGGGAGTATCTAGTGGAGGTTGGTTACTCACGGCGGGCTTGAGGTAACAGTTGGAGGTCGGGAGTACCTAGCTGGAAGGTGTTACTCACGGCGGCTGAGGGTACAGTCTGGGGAGTACCTAGCTGGAGGTGTTAACTCCCCGGTGGCTGAGGTACAGTCTGGGGAGTATCTAGCTGGAAGGTGTTACTCACGGTGGCTGAGGTACAGTCTGGGGAGTATCTAGCTGGAGGTGTTAACTCAGCGGCGCTGAGGGACAGTCTGGGGAGTATCTAAGCTGTTAGGGTGGTTACTCACGGCGGCTGAGGGACAGTCTGGGGAAGTATCTAGCTGGAGGTGTTACCTCACGGCGGCTGAGGTAACAGTCTGGGCAGTATCTAGCTGGAGGCGTTGCCTCAAGGCGGCTGAGGTACAGTTGGGGGTCGGAGTACTAGGCTGAGGTGTTACTCACGGCGGCTGAGGGACAGTCTGGGGAGTACCTAACTGAAGTTTTACTCACGCAGCTGAGGGACAGTTTCCCTGGGGGAAAAAGTATCTAGCTGGAAGGTGTTACCATGGTGGCCTGAGGTACAAGTCTGGGGAGTACCCTAGCTGGAGGTGTTACTCACGGCGGCTGAGGTACAGTTCCTGGGGGAGAATCTAGCTGGAGGTGTTACTCATGGGGCTGAGGTAGCAGTCCCCTGGGAGTACCTAGCGGAGGTGTTACTCCATCTGCTATGCCGGCTGAGGGACAGTCTGGGGAGTATCTAGCTGGAGGTGTTACTCACGTGGCTGAGGTAACAGTCTGGGCAGTATTCTAGCTGGAGGTGTTACTCACGTGTGGCTGAGGTACAGTCTGGCATATCTAGCTGGAGGTGTTTTACTCACGGCGGCTGAGGTACAGTCGGGGAGTATCTAGCTGGAGGTGTTACTCACGGTCGGCTGAGGGAACAGTCTGGGGAGGTATCTAGATGGAGGTGTTACCACGGTGGCTGAGGTACAGTCTTGGGCAGTAATCTAGCTGGAGGTGTTAACTCACGGGGCTGAGGTAGCACCAGTCCTGGGGAGTATCATAGCTGGAAAGGCGTTACTCACGGCGGCTGAGGTACAGTCCTGTGGAGTACCTAACTGGAGGTGGTTACTCCACGACGGCTGAGGTCAGTCTGGGCAGTATCTAGCTGGAGGGTTACTCAACGGCGGCTGAGGTACAGTCTGGGGAGTATCTAGCTGGAAGGTGTTAGCTGCACGGCGGCTGAACTGGGGAGTATCTAGCTGGAGGGTTAATCAACGGCGGCTTGAAGGTACAGTCTGGGAGCACCTAACTGGAGGTGTTACTCACACGGCGGCTGAGGTACAGTCTTCGGGAGCAACCTTAACTGGAGGCCGTTACTCACGGTGGCTGAGGTACAGTCTGGGAGTAAAGCTACGCTTGGAGGTGTTTACTCTCGGCGGCTGAAGGTACAGTCTGGGGGTAATCTAGCTGGAGGGTGTTAACTTCACGGTGGCTGAGGTACAGTCTGGGGAGATCTAGCTGGAGGTGTTTCTCAGGCGTTGAGGGACAGTCTGGGGAGTATCTAGCTGGAGGTGTACTCACGGCGGATTGAGGCAGTCCTTGGAGTATCTAGCTGGAGGTGTTTACTCGAGCGGCGTGCTGAGGTACAGTCTGGGGAGTAATCTAGCTAGGGAGGTGTTACTCACGGCGGCTGAGGACAGTCCTGGGAGTATCTAGCTGGAGGTGTTACTCACGGTGGCTGAGGTAACAGTCCTGGGGAGTAATCTAGCTGGAGGTGTTTACTCACGGTGGCTGAGGTACAGTCTGGGGAGTATCTAGCTGGAGGTGGTTACTCACGGCGGCCTGAGAATACCAGTCTGGGGAGTATCTTTTTTTGGAAAAAAAAGGTTTTAAAACCAAAAAAAGTTTGTCCCTGGGCAGTATCTAAGCTGGAAGGTGTTTACTCACGGTGGCTGAGGTACAGTCTGGGAGTATCTAGTGGAGGTGTTACTCAACGGCGGCTGAGGTACAAGTCTTGGGGAGTAATCCTAGCTGGAGGTTGTTACCTCTCACGGTGGCTGAGGGACAGGTCTGGGGGAGTACTAGATGGAGGTGTTACTCACGGTGGGTGGAAGGGACAGTCCTGGGGAGTATCTAGCTTGAGGTGTTACTCACGGCGGCTGAGGTACAGTCTGGGGAGTATCTTAGCTGGAGGTGTTACTAGGCGGCTGAGGTACAGTCTGGGGAGTATCTAGCTGAGGTGTACTCACGGTGCTGAGGTACAGTCTGGGGAGAATCTAAGCTGGAGGTGTTACTGCAACGGCGGCTGAGGTACAGTTGGGGGGTCCGGGAGTACCTAGCTGGAGGTGTTACTCACGGCGGCTGAGGTACAGCGGGAGTATCTAGCTGGAGGTGTTACTTCACGGGCGGCTGAGGTAGGTCTGGGAGTACTCTAACGGAGGTGTTACTCACGACGGCTGAGGTTACAGTCTGGGCAGTATCCATAAGCTGGAGGTGTTACTCACGGCGCTGACGTACAGTCTGGGAGTACTAGCTTGGAAGGTGTTACTACTTCACGGCGGCTGAGGGACAGTCTGGGGAGTAATCTAGCTGGGAGGTGTTACTCCACGGTGGCTGAGGGTAACAGTCTGGGAGTATCTAGCTGGAGGTGTTACTCACGGCGGCTGAGGGACAGTCTGGGGAGGTATCCTAGCTGGAGGTGTTATCACGGCGGCTGAGGTACATCTGGGGAGCACCTAACTGGAGTGTTACTGCACGGCGGCTGAGGTACAGTCTGGGGAGCACCTTAACTGGAGGCGTTACTCCACGGTGGGCTGAGGTAGCAGTCCTTGGAGAGTAGCTTAGCTGGAGGTGTTACTCTCGCGGCTGAGGTACAGTCTGGGAGTATCTAGCTTGGAGTGTTACTCTCGCGGCTGAGTACAGTCTGGGGAGTATCTAGCTGGAGGTGTTACTCACGTGGCTGAGGTACAGTCTGGGGAGTATCTTAGCTGGAGGTGTTACTCACTGTGGCTGAGGTACAGTCTGGGGAATATCAGCTGAGGTGGTTACTCTCGGCGGCTGAGGTACAGTTGGAGGTCGGGAGTACCTGCTGGAGGTGTTACCACGGCGGCTGAGGACAGTCTGGGGAGTATCTAGCTGGAGTGTTTACTCACCGGCGGCTGAGGTACAGTTTGGGGGTCGGGAGTACCTGCTGGAGGGTGTTACTCCGGCGGCTGAAGGGACAGTCTGGGGGAAGTACTAGCTGGAGGTGTACTCACGCGGCTTGAGATACAGTCTGGGGAGTATCTAGCTGGAGGTGTTACTTCAGCGCGGCTGAGGGACAGTTGGGGAGTATCTAGCTGGAGGCGTTACTCACAAGCGGCTGAGGTAGCAGTCTGGGGAGTATCTAGCCTGGAGGTGTTACTCACGGCGGCTGAGGTACAGTCTGGGGGAGTATCTAGCTGGCAGGTGTTACTTTCACTGGCGGCTGAGGGACAGTCGGGAGTATCTAGCTGGAGGTGTTACTCACGGGCGGCTGAGGTACAGTCGGGGAGTAATCTAGCTGGAGGGTGTTACTCCGGGCGGGGGCCCCTGGGAGGGACAGTCTGGGGAGTATCTAGCTGAGGTGTTAATCACGGCGGCTGAGGTAACAGTCTGGGACCACCTAAACTGAGGTGTTACTCACGGCGGCTGAGGTAAGGTCTGGGAGCACCTAACTGGAGGCGTTACTTCACGGTGGCTGAGGTCACAGTCTGAGGGAGTAGCTTAGCTGGAGGTGTTAGCTCTCGGCGGCTGAGGTAAGTCGGGAGTATCTAGCTGGAGGTGTTACTCAGCGGTGGCCTGAGGTACAAGTCTGGGGAGTATCTAAGCTGGAGGTGTTACTCACGGCGGTTGAGGGAACAGTCTTGGGAAGTATCTAGCTGGAGGTGTTACTCACGCGGCTGAGGTACAGTCTGGGGAGTAATTAGCTGGAGGTGTTACTCACGGCGGCTGAGGGACAGTCTGGGGAGTATCTTAGCTGAGGTGTTACTCACGGTGCTGAGGTACAGTCTGGGGAGTATCTAGCTGGAGGTGTTACTCATGGCGGCTGAAGGTACAGTCCTGGGGAGTATCTAGCTGAGGTGTTACATCACGGTGGCTGAGGTACAGTCTGGGCAGTAAATCTAGCTGGAGGTGTTACTCAGGTGGGCTGAGGTACAGTCTGGAAAGTATCTAGCTGGAGGTTTACTACGCGGCTGAGGTAGCAGTCTGGGGAGTAATCTAGCGGAGGTGTTACTCACGGTGGCTGAGGGACAGTCCTGGGGAGTATCTAAGCTGGAGGTGTTACTCACGTGGTGAGGGACAGTCTGGGTGAAGTATCTAGCTTGAGGTGTTTACTCACGGCGGCTGAAGGTACAGTCTGGGGAGTATCTAGCTGGAGGTGTACTCCGGCGGCTGAGGTACAGTCTGGGGAGTATCTAGCTTGAGGTGTTACTTTCACTGGTGGCTGAGGTACAGTCTGGGGAGAATCTAGCTGGGAGGTGTTACTACGGCGGCTGAGGTAACAGTTGGGGGTCGGGAGTACCGTAGCTGGAGGTGTTACTCACGCGGTCTGAGGGTACAGTCTGGGGAGTATCTAGCCTGGAGGTGTTACTCACGGCGGCTGAGGTTACAGTCTCTGGGGAGTACCTAACTTTGAGGTGTTACTCACCGACGGCTGAGGTACAGTCTGGCAGTATCTAGGCCTGAGGTGTTACTCACAGGCGGCTGAGGTACAGTCTGGGGAGTATCTAGCTGGAGGTGTTTACTCACGGCGGCTGAGGAACAGTCTGGGGAGTATTCTAGCTGGAGGTGTTTACTCACGGTGGCTGAGGTACAGTCGGGGAGTAATCTAGCTGGAGGTGTTACTCACGGCGGCTGAGGGACAGTCTGGGAATATCTAGCTGGAGGTGTAATCACGGCGGCTGAGGGTACAGTCTGAGGAGCACACTAACTGGAGGTGTTACTCACGCGGCGAAGGTAGCAGTCTGGGAGCACCTAACTGGAGGCGTTACTCACGGTGGCTGAGGTACAGTCTGGAAGTAGCTGCTGGAGGTGTTACTCCTCGGCGGCCGAGGTTACAGTCTGGGGAGTACTAGCTGGAGGTGTTACTCTCGGCGGCTGAGGTACAGTCTGGGGAGTATCTAGCTGGAGGTGTTACTCACGGTGGCTGAGGTACAGTCCTGGGAGTATCTAGCTGGAGGTGTTGGACTCACGGTGGCTGAGGACATGTCTGGGGAGTATCCTAGCTGGAGGTGGTTACTCTCGGCGGCTGAGGTACGTTGGAGGTCGGGAGGTACCCTAGCTGGAGGTGTTACTACAATGGCGGCCTTGAGGGACAGTCTGGGAGTAAATCTAGCTGAAGGTGTTACTTCACGGCGGCTGAGGTACAGTCTGGGAGTATCTCTAGTCATGGAGGTGTTACTCAACGGCGGCTGAGGGACAAGTCTGGGGAGTATCTGAGCTGGAGGCGTTTTACTCACAGCGGCTTGAGGTACAGTTCCTGGGGAGTATCTAGCTGGAGGTTTTACTCACGGCGCTGAGGTACACGTCTGGGGAGTATCCTAGCTGGAGGTGTTACTTCACGGCGGCTTGAGGGACAGTCTGGGGAGCTATCTAGCCTGGAGGTGTTACTCACGGCGGCTGAGGTGACAAGTCTGGGGAGTATCTAGCTGGAAGGTTGTTACTCACAGGCGGCTGAGTACAGATCTGGGGAGTATCTAGCTGGGGCATTACTCCCGGCGGCTTGAGGTACAGTCCTGGGGAGTATCTAGCTGGAGGTGTTACTCACGGCGGCTGAGATTACAGTCGGGGAGTATTCATAGCTGGAGGTGTTACTCACGGCGGCTGAGGTACAGTACTACCAAAAACTCTGGTAGTAATCTAGCTGGAGGCATTACCACGGCGGCTGAGGTACAGTTCTGGGGAGTTATCTAGCTGGAGGTGTTACTCACGGCGGGCTGAGCTACGGTCTGGGGAGTATCTAGGCTGGAGGTGTTTACTCACGCGGGCTTGAGCTACAGTCTGGGGAGTATCTAGCTGGAGGTGTTACTCACGGCGGCTGAGCTACAGTCTGAAGGGAGTATCTAGCTGCGGAGGTGTTACTCACGGCGGCTGAGGCTACAGTCTGGGGATATCTAGCTGGAGGTGTTTACTCAACGGCGGCTGAGCTACATCTGGGGAGTTATCTAGCTGGAGGTTGTTACTCACGGCGGCTGAGGTTACAGTCTGGGGAGTATCTACGCTGGAGGTGTGACTCACGGGCGGCTGAGGTACAGTCTGGGAGTATCTAGCTGGGAGGTGTTACTTCACGGCGGCTGAGGTACAGTCTGGGGAGTATCTAGCTTGGAGGTGTTTTACTCACGGCGGCTGAGGTACCAGATCTGGGGAGTATCTAGCTGGAGGTGTTAATCACGGCGGCTGAGGTACAGTCTGGGGAGTATTCTTAGCTGGAGGTGTTACTCACGGCGGCGAGGTTACAGTCTGGGGGTATCTAGCTGGAGGTGTTCTTACTCACGGCGGCTGAGGTACAGTCTGGGGAGTATCTGAGCTGGAGGCCGTTACTCACGGTTGGCTGAGGGACCAGTCTGGGGAGTTATCTAGCTGGAGGAGGTGTACTCACGGCGGCCCTGGGGTACATCTGGGGAGTATCTAGCTGGAGGTACTCACGGCGGCTGAGCTACAGTCTGGGGGACGTAAAGTATCTAGCTGGAGGTGTTACTCACGGCGGCCTGAGCGGTACAGTCTGGGGAGTATCTAGCTGGAGGTGTACTCACGTTGGCTGAAGTACAGTCTGGGAGTATCTAGCTGGAGGTGTTACTCACGGCGCTGAGGTACAGTCTGGGAGTATCTAGCTGGAGGTGTTACTCACGGCGGCTGAGGTACAGTCTGGGGGTATCTAGCTGGAGGTGTACTTCACTCGGTTGGCTGAGGTACAGTCTTGGGGATTTATCTTAGCTGAGGTGTTACTCACGGCGGCTGAGATACAGTCTGGGGAGTATCTAGCTGGAGGTAGTTACTCCACGGGGCTGAGCTACAGTCTGCGGAGTATCTAAACTGGAGGTGTTACTCACGGCGGCATGATCTACAGTCTTTGGGGGAGTATCTAGCTGGAGGTGTTACTCACGGCGGGCTGAGGTTACAGTCTGGGAGAGTAATCTAGCTGGAGGTTGTTACTCACGGCGGTGGAGCTACAGTCTGGGGAGTATCTAGCTGGAGGTGTTACTCACGCGGCTGAGCTACAGTCTTGGGAGGTATCTAGCTGGAGGTGTTACTCACGGCGGCTGATGCTTACAGTCTGCGGAGTATCTTAGCTGGAGGTGTTACTCACGGCGTCTGAGGTCAGTTCTGGGGAGTATCTAGCTGGAGGTGTTACTCCACGGCGGCCTGAGGTCAAGTTCTGGGGAGTATCTAGCTGGAGGTGTTACTCACGGCGGCTGAGGTACAGTCTGGGGGTATCTAGCTGGAGGTGTTTTACTCACGGCGTCCTGAGGTACAGTCTGGGGAGTATCTAGCTGGAGGTGTTTAATCACGGCGGCTGAGGTACAGTCTGGGGAGTATCTAAGCTGGAGGTGTTACTCCACGGCGGGCTGAGGTACCAGTCTGGGGACGTATCTTAGCTGGAGGTGTTACTCACGGCGGCTTGAGGTACAGTCTGGGGAGTATCTAGCTGGAGGCGTTACTCACGGTGGCTGAGGGACAGTCTGGGAGTATCTGCTGGAGGTGTTTACTCAACGGCGGCTGAGTTACAGGGTCTGGGAGTATCTAGCTGAGGTGTTACTTCACGGCGGCTGAGCTACAGTTTCTGGGGAGATCTAGCTGGAGGTGTTTACTCACGGCGGCTGAGGTAACCAGGTCTGGGGAAGTATCTAGCTGGAGGTGTTACTCACGGTGGCTGAGGTACAGTCTGGAGTATCTAGCTGAGAGGTGTTACTCACGGGCGGCTGAGGTACAGTCTGGGGTAGTATCTAGCTGGAGGTGTTACTCACGGCGGCTGAGGTACAGTCTGGGGATGTATCTAAGCTGGAGGGTGTTACTCACGGTGGCTGAGGTACAGTCTGGGAGTATCTAGTGGAGGTGTTACTTCCGGCGGCTGAGATACAGGTCGGGAGTATTCTAGCTGGACGGTGTTACTCACGGCGGCTGATCTACGTCTGCGGGAGATCTAGCTGGAGGTGTTTTACTCACGGCGGCTGAGTACAGTCTGGGGAGTATCACCTGAAGTGTTACTACGGCGGCTGAAGGTTACAGTTGCGGGGTCGGAAAGTACCTAGCTGGAAGCGTGTACTCACGGCGTCTGAGTACAGTTGGGGGTCGGGAGTATCTAGCTGGATGTGTTACTTTCACGGCGGCTTAGATACAGTCTGGGAGACCTAGCTGTAGGGTGTTACTCCACGGCGGCTATGGGACAGTCTGGGGAGTAACTAGCTGGGAGGTGTTACTCACGGCGGCTGGAGGGTACAGTCTGGGGAGTGACCTAGGAGGTGTTTACTCACGGCGGCTATGGGACAGTCTGGGGAGTAACTAGCTGGAGGTGTTACTTCACGGGTTGGCTTGAGGTACAGTCTGGGCAGTATCTAGCTGAGGCGTTTACTCACGGCGGCTGAGTACAGTCTGGGGAGTATCTAGCTGAGTTGTTACTTCACGGCGGGCTATGGGAACAGGTCTGGAGTAACTAGCTGGAGGTGTTACTCACGGTGGCTGATGGTACAGTCGGGCAGTATATCTAGCTGGAGGCGTTACTCACGGGGCGGCTGAGGTACAGTCTGGGTACCTAGGCTGGAGAAGTGTTACTCACGGCGGCATGGACAGTCTGGGGAGTAACTAAGCTGGACGGTGTTACTCACGGTGGCTGAGGTACAGTCTGGGCAGTATTAGCCTGTAGGTGTTACTCACGGCGGCTGAGGTCGAGTCTGGGGAGTTACCTAGCTGGAGGTGTACTGGCGGCTGAGGTACAGTCGGGCGCAGTGCTTAGGCCTTTGCCCGCGGCGGTGCTGGGTCAGGAGGGCTTGCAGGGTTGAATGGAGAGCAGGGTCCTGCAGAGTGTGGTACCTCAGAGCACGGGTCAGGTCCCTCTGTGAGTACGGTGAGCCTCCTACAGGACAGGTTCACAGAAGTACATAGGGTAAATACTTTAAGATAACAGTATATTTTTTGGGAATATTTTTTTGTCTAAGAATTAACTAGATATGTTTAAAGTTTGCCATATTTTATTCATTTGCAAGAAACACTTTTTTTGCCCTCAATTTCTCCACAATTTTTCAATCTGCCTGTTCTGTCCCTTTTGGCAAATATGTTGATTGTTCTGCCAAATAAAATGAAAACATTGCCATTAACATTTTCATCCCAAATTCCTGAAAATACCCAAAGACTGTTCTGCTGAGTGTGCATGTTTGATGTCAGGTGAACGCAACCTACAGTGGGAGGAAAAAAGTGAGTACACCCTTTGGAATTTCTTACATTTCTGCTTACATTGGTCATAACATGTGGTCTGATCTTTATTAAAATCACAAGAATGAGTAAACAGTGTCTGCTTAAACTAATACCACCCAAACAGTTACATGATATCATATTTTTATTGGCCATAACATGTTAACATTCACAGGACAGGGAGGAATAAGTGAGTACACCACCACTTGCTACCAACCGAAAGCTCCAGTAGGGGACGGTATCAAAAAACAAACATTCTTTTGGTACTTTTTTAATCTCCATATACAGGTAATATAATTAGAATATCATGAAAAAGTTAATTCACTTCTGTTATTCATCTTAAACTGTGAAACTAATATATGATAGACTCATGCAAAGTGACATATGTATAGCCTTTATTATAATTTTGATTATACCCCAAATTAAAAATCTCATAAAATTAGAATATTTGGAAAATTGAAAACGGTAAGCCATAAACATCAAAATTATAACAAATAAAGGCTTGACATATGTTACTTTGCATGTAATCTCTCTAAGTCTATATCATATATTAGTTTCACATTTTAAGTTGAATTACAGAAATAAATTTAACAATAACTTTTTCATGATATTCTAATTATATGACGAGCACCTGTAGCCTATGACCCAACATGAACATGTGTGCACATAATTAGCCACAGATAATGCAGCTGTTTTCTTCAAGCGAATCAATTCAACTTTGTAATTATTAGAGATGGCAGAGCCGCGATCTGCGTCAGGTCTGAGCCAGGACTAAACCAGGACTTAGACTAAACCGGTTGTAACCAAGGAGGACTAAACCATGACTGAATGAGGAACTCCAGTTTTTAGGCAAATTGAAAAGCATAACAGAGCAGTGACAACAAGAAAGACGTCTTTACCTTTGGCGACAGGCCCACGGAGGAGGCTGAGCTTACGTGCTGTTGTTTACTCTGCAGCGTGACGGGAATATCAAAGATTGTTTGTGGAAAAATGAGCACTCACTCTGTATTATATGATGTAACTGTTTGGGTGGTATTAGTTTAAGCAGACACTGTTTTCTCATTCTTGTGATTTTAATAAAGATCAGACCACATTTTATGACCAATGTAAGCAGAAATGTAAGAAATTCCAGATGGTATACTCACTTTTTTTTAACATATTCATTTGTGTATTTGTGAATGTTTCCTCTGTATTTGTGAATATTTCCTCTGTATTTGTGAATGTTTCCTCTGTATTTGTGAATGTTTCCTCTGTATTTGTGAATATTTCCTCTGTATTTGTGAATGTTTCCTCTGTATTTCTGAATGTTTCCTCTGTATTTGTGAATGTTCCTCTGTATTTGTGAATATTTCCTCTGTATTTGTGAATGTTTCCTCTGTATTTGTGAATGTTTCCTCTGTATTTGTGAATGTTTCCTCCCATACCCAGGGACAGCTGACTGAGGGCCACAGACACACTGAGCGGGGACAGGAAGACGTTGCCGCTCTCTCTGCTGCACAAAGATCGGAACAGGTTGAAGCCGAAGTCTGAGGCAGCAGCGGCCATCTTGGTTGTGGGCGTGGTGAACAGCTCCACATGCTCCTCCTCTGGGGCTGGGTCCTCAGCTGGGTCCGACTAGGGGCAGTAGAGAGATAGTTAGTGCCTCTGACAGTAGATGGGGCAGTAGAAAGAGCGTTAATGTCTCAGACAGTACCTAGAGTGTAGTATAGAGAGTGTTAGTGCATCAGACAGTAACAAGGGGGAAGTTGAGAGAGGATTAGTGCATCATAGACTGTAGATATGGTTGCAGTAGAGAGAGTGTTAGTGTGTCAGACTGTAGCTAGGGGCAGTAGAGAGAGTGTTAGTGTGTCAGACTGTAGCTAGGGGGCAGTAGAGAGAGTGTTAGTGTGTCAGACTGTAGCTAGGGGGCAGTAGAGAGAGTGTTAGTGTGTCAGACTGTAGCTAGGGGGCAGTAGAGAGAGTGTTAGTGTGTCAGACTGTAGCTAGGGGGCAGTAGAGAGAGGTTAGTGGTCAGACTGTAGCTAGGGGCAGTAGAGAGAGTGTTAGTGTGTCAGACTGTAGCTAGGGGGCAGTAGAGAGACCATTAGTCCATCAGACTGTAGCTAGGGGCAGTAGAGAGAGCATTAGTGCATCAGACTGTAGCTAGGGGCAGTAGAGAGAGTGTTAGTGTGTCAGGACTGTAGCTAGGGGCAGTAGAGAGAGTGTTAGTGTGTCAGACTGTAGCTAGGGGGCAGTAGAGAGACCATTAGTCCATCAGACTGTAGCTAGGGGGCAGTAGAGAGAGCATTAGTGTGGCAGACAGTAGCTAGGGGCAGTAGAGAGAGCATTAGTGTGGCAGACATTAGCTAGGGGCAGTAGAGAGAGCATTAGTCCATCAGACTGTAGCTAGGGACAGTAGAGAGAGCATTAGTGTGGCAGACAGTAGCTCAGGGGCAGTAGAGAGACATTAGTCCATCAGACTGTAGCTAGGGACAGTAGAGAGGCATAGTGTGGCGACAGTAGCTCAGGGGCAGTAGAGAGAGCATAGTGTGGCAGACAGTAGCTCAGGGGCAGTAGAGAGAGCATTAGTGCATCAGACTGTAGCTAGGGGGCAGTAGAGAGACCATTAGTCCATCAGACTGTAGCTAGGGGCAGTAGAGAGAGCATTAGTGCATCAGACTGTAGCTAGGGGGCAGTAGAGAGAGCATTAGTGCATCAGACTGTAGCTGGGGGCAGTAGAGAGAGCATTAGTGCATCAGACTGTAGCTAGGGGGCAGTAGAGAGAGCATTAGTGTGGTAGACAGTAGCTCAGGGCAGGGCTCAAAATTAACTTTTTTTCTTGGTAGCGCTTGTGCTCCTAATTTGAAATTTAGGAGCACAGTCAAAAACTTAGGAGCACAACCACAAAAAACAGAACAAAAAAACACGTCTTCACTCTCCTCACTCTGTGCTGTGGGGACAGCTTCATAGATCACGCAACACACGGCAAACTCCTTTGCCAGAACCTTAGAAGATGTGTTAAACATTGCGTTTGTGACTTTACGTTTTGTATTTTGCGAGAGCGGCGATGATTCGCTTTCAGCGCTGCACGAGGTGACGAGCGGGTTGGATTGAAGTTTGCGCTGCTTCTCCGCCCGACATCGATTCGAGCGTCATTTGAGAGATAGTTCCCAGTCCCACTGAGTTTATGAATGATATACAGTATATATTCCTCGTTTTCTCATAAAGAGACTACAGTTGCGTAAATACATTGGCTCATTCAATGAAAGCAGGCAGATGAATGAGAGTGGTGCACAGGCACACGCAGAGAACACGGGCTGGGCTGGTACAGGTTGTCCCAGGCAGCGCGTGTGACCGGGAGGAATGACAGCGGCGCTGAGCCAAAAGAGAGAACAGATCGTAGTGTACTATATGCTCTCGAACTATTTGGAACAGAAAGTTTGCTGTTGCTGACAGGCAGCGTTTGTAAAAACAATGACACAAGCTTTTTTAAGGTAGCACGAGAAGGTTTTCTTTTAAGGTGGACCGGAGCATTTGTTTGCAGTCGCAAACATGCGAGTGATTCTATTTTGAGATCGCAAAGGCATAATTTTGGGAGCATATGCGACCAAAATGGTCGCAATTTCGAGCCCTGGCTCAGGGCAGTAGAGAGAGCATTAGTGCATCAAACTGTAGCTAGGGGCAGTAGAGAGAGCATTAGTCCATCAAACTGTAGCTAGGGGCAGTAGAGAGAGCATTAGTGCATCAGACTGTAGCTAGGGGCATTAGAGAGAGCATTAGTCCGTCAAAACTGTAGCTAGGGGGCAGTAGAGAGAGCATTAGTGCATCAGACTGTAGCTAGGGCAGTAGCGAGAGCGTTAGTGTGGCTAACAGTAGCTTGGGGCAGTAGAGAGAGTCTTAGTACATCAGAGAGTAGCTAGGGGCAGTATAGAGATTGTAAGGCCCAATCTCAATTCTCCCCCTTAGCCCTCCGCTTAGCCTTTTCCCTTTGTTTTGCGCGTTTACGAGAGACGAAGGGGTGTCCCAATTCTATTTTGCGGTGAGGGGTACGGGTGAGCGAGAGGGCCACATAGCCCTTCAAGCAAAGGTCTGACTTTGGAGTTTCTTTCCAAACTTTCGATACGTCGCTATTGCCAACATGACACACGGGGTTCAGTGCCTCGTTGCTGCGCCCGATTTCTCCCCGCGCCGCTGTGCTCTGAGTCCGGGTCCGAGGCTGTCTGTCCCTGACCCTCCCCACCCTGAGCCACTGTGAGCGGGTCTACCTCTACCCGTCCCCGCCCTGAGCGCACTGTGAGCGGGTCTACCTCTACCCGTCCCCGCCCTGAGCGCACTGTGAGCGGGTCTACCTCTACCCGTCCCCATCCTGAGCGCACTGTGAGCGGGTCTACCTCTACCCGTCCCCCGCCCTGAGCGCACTGTGAGCGGGTCTACCTCTACCCGTCCCCGCCCTGAGCGCACTGTGAGCGGGTCTACCTCTACCCGTCCCCGCCCTGAGCGCACTGTGAGCGGGTCTACCTCTACCCGTCCCCACCCTGAGCGCACTGTGAGCGGGTCTACCTCTACCCGTCCCCATCCTGAGCGCACTGTGAGCAGGTCTACCTCTACCCGTCCCCACCCTGAGCGCACTGTGAGCGGGTCTACCTCTACCCGTCCCCACCCTGAGCGCACTGTGAGCGGGTCTACCTCTACCCGTCCCACCCTGAGCGCACTGTGAGCGGGTCTACCTCTACCCGTCCCCACCCTGAGCGCACTGTGAGCGGGTCTACCTCTACCCATCCCCATCCTGAGCGCACTGTGAGCGGGTCTACCTCTACCCGTCCCCACCCTGAGCGCACTGTGAGCGGGTCTATCATGAATGCAGCTTATCATGAGTGGTTGAAGCTGAATCGTGGATTTGAGAACCACTGACTTTCACTTGTATTATGCTTTACAAGCTTTATAACGCAGACAAGCCTATAAAGCGTTACACTGTAAAGACATTATTCATTCACTCCATACTTGGTGGTGATAAACTATTGCAGACATGCCTTGATGGGTAGCCGGAGGAAGGCGTAGCTGCCAATATGTGCCATCCGCAATGGTTCTTGTCTTCGTCAAGGACAAAACAACATTCTGTGTCTGTAGATTTCGAATCACAGCCGTCCGGTTACAAGACGACCCGACCCACTCTAACATCTAAGCCATGTCAAACAGTGGAAACAGGTAGCATAGCATATTAAACATGGTTATGTTTTGAGTGTCTTGTAAGCCCGTGCGGGCTGGGCACTATGTGCATGACACTTAAATCAAATCAATCAATCCAATCTACAATGTCTGTGTAGACTCTCACTCATACAGGATTTGTCCATCCCAGACAAAGGTTCTTGACTCAAGAACCTTTGTCTGGGATCACAACAGAATGATGTGAATGTGAATGATATTGTATATGAACAACAAAACTTACCAAATCAATAAATCAATCAAAGAAGACTTTTTTCCCTTAACAGGTTGTTTGTTTTGACAGGATTTTGCAGTTTTGTCTGAGAACTCAAACGCTGGCATCAGAAAAGTGTTACATAGAGAAATGAGGTTTGTCCAAGATTCAGTGAAATTCCAGATTCCAGAGAAAGCACATGGAAACAATCTAGGTTTAAACGCTGAGGCCTGGTTGCACCAACATGGTTTACCTCCAAACCATCCATTCATCTATTCTTTTCTTTTCTTTCCTTTCATGATTTTATTTATTTATATAAAAGCCAAACAGAGGGACATAATAATGTGTGGAGTTTTAAACGTGTATGACTTTTAGTTAGTTTTACTTTATTTAGTTTGAGCAGCATGAAAAACAATAAATGTTTACAGCAGGAAAAGGAATACATTTGCGCACAAAAAAGGCGTAGGTACCCCTGAAAACCTTTAGTTTAGTTTTTAAATGATGCCAACCTGAAAGAAATTTGAATTGTTCTAATCTCTCTGCATTTCCCTCATTAACTCAATGTTTTAGTTTTTGTAAGTAGTCTAAAGAAGTGTATCTGAAATGTTGGCTTATGTAAAGTGTTCTTGATTCTTTCTACAAATTGTCACTTTTTGCACCAAGCTAATTTTCCTCTCCCTAATCTTAAATGAAGCTTACAAATTGGTAGTGCAAAACAATTCTCCTTACGAGTTCTTTAACAAGTTAAACCTTGTAGGTGCAACCCAGCCTTAGACTTCTGGGAAATGTAGTTAAACAGACTGTACCTGAGCAAGAGCTGAGCCCAAAAACACTGCACAGAATAAGAGTAAGGACCGGATCTGCATCCTGCAACAGACACACCGAGTTAGACCAGGTCAAGATCTGCTCTGGAACCTGGTTTAGTCCTAGTCCAAACCTTTTTGCAGACAGAATGAGTTAACAAGTTGTATCCAAATATTCCTTTTGCATTTGAAAAATATTTAGCTTCCTATTTCAATCTTGTCGAAACTTTCTAAACTGAAAAAGGTTACATTTATGTTGTAAAAACGAGTCTGACCTGGTTTAGCTCCGGTGGCTGCTCCTCGTCTGTTTCGAACTGTGGTTAAAACTCACATCTGGAAGAAATTTAACACTAAATAATCACAAGAACAGAGAGAGGGAGGAGGAGGAGGAGAGAGAGAGAAAGAGAGAGAAGGGAGTTTATGGAATAATACTGAACCTGGTGTAAAGCGTTTGTGTCGAGGACTGGACCTGGAGACGTCTCTGGGTCGTTCTGCTGGAGCTGCGGCGAGAAAGAATCTGCAGAATCAGCAGAACAATCACGATCCTGGCTCAAGTGGTCTGGTGTGGACAGTTGGTCATGGGACAGTGCCTGAGCAGTCAAACAATACAATTATCCTACTCTTCATAAAGATCTCTGGCAAAAGACTCAGTTTGATCTCCGCGTGTTTTAACGGCGGATAAATCAACGTGGCGGCACCCGAGTTTGAAATATGAAAAAATAACAGATATAAGTCGTGCTGAAGATTGAGTAGCAGCACCAGAGCAGCACCAGATTAAGTCACAAAGCTGAATTATAAGGGATTTGACTTCCACATTTGAGTGACGTGTTACAAATTTGCATCTATGATCGGAGCAAAAAAAGAAAACTTTAGGGATAAATTATTGGCAACAAACAGAGACCGAGATTCTTCTTTTAAAACAGAAAGCAGAAGAGTCTAGCGGGCCAGGCCATGACCAGGGTCATAACCCCAACATTCTCAAGGTCAGAGGACACTTTTGGCCTTAGCTTTGTATGCTCCTGGTTCAGTCCTTACATAGGTTTGCTCTAATAAAATTATTAAGTGCCTGTGGGTCGCGGGCCAAACACGGCGATGTGAAGCGTGAAACAATAAACTGCAAATAATAATAGTTACTTTCTTTTATTTTTCGGTAGCCTATACATTTGCATGATTCTATCTATGCAAATAACATTCTACATTAAAACAAATGTTAACTGTGGCAAACGAATTGCAGCAATATAGTACAAAATGTAAAACAACAACACCTGTATCTACAGTACCTACAGTGACTTTCCCTCATTCTGTTAACTCAAAGAAAATGCCATATAAGATCATTTTGAAAGTGTCGGTTCAGCATCAATTCTTTTTAACATGTACCTTTGTTGATGTCAACGACCTTTGGAATAAAAGTTGGAAAACTGGGAAAGTTGATGCTACAACACTCTGTGATTGATAAACACCAAGACACCACAACAGTGTTTCCTTAACTTTGCGAAAGTGCGAGTGAAACAGCGCCCCCAATTTGAGGCTGGTGGCCAAAAAGTGTACTGCATCCATATTTTCCCATTGCGAATGAATGGGAGAGTTAGTATGCGCGCAAAAGTAGGTCACTCTCTAGCGGGCCAACATAATTGTTCCGGCGGGCCATAGTGTGGTGCAATGGGTTACTCACATGCATGCCTGGTTGTTTCATTAGTAACACAATACTAATGTTACTATGATTAATGTAATGTTACATTAATCATCATCATTTGTAATGTTACAAATGATTATACCAGGCTAATCATTTGTCTTTACCAAATGATTAGCCTGGCATAAAGCCAGACTGACGTTATGTATGTATTTATAAACACATATAAAGACAGTCTGGAATTGTGGTAGTAGGATGCTATTTCCAAATCGAGACTCGAGGCGGGGCTAATTGAGTTGCCTTGTGTACAAATTGCGCGGTATAAATAAAGTTGCCTTGCCTTGCCTAATGATCACAGTTTGAACGAGAGCGAACCAATCAAACACAAAATGACCTACGCTTCGCGATTACGTCGTCCGTCATGTTTTTTGTAGACCACACCTGCAGTCGAGTGAATGTTGCGGTGAAAGCCCTCAGAGCAGCTTCTTGCTGTGGCTTTAAGGACAAGGCCAGCTCATTTAAAACAGAAGAAAGGGTATTGGTAAAAGATTGTTGTGTCGCAGCCACCATCTTGGTTATGCCCCGGAGGAGCACTGAAGAAGAAGATCTTTATTTATATAGCGCCTTTCAGAGACATGGTCACAAAGCGCTTTACATGAAAGCATTTTACATTCACTCCATACTCGGTGGTGGTAAACTACCTTAGTAGCTTCAGTTTCCCCTGGGGGAGACTGACAGAAGCGCTGTCGCGACTGCACACATCTGCGCCAACGGTCCCTCTGACCACCTCCATACATTCTCACACATCATTCATCCTGGCCTATCTTTGTACATTCATCCTGGCCTATTGTACATGTTTTTGTGGTAGGGGAAACCTACGCAGACACAGGGAGAACATGCAAACTCCACACAGAAAGGCCCCGTCCAGGTGGGAATCGAACCCGGGACCTTCTAGCTGTGAAGCAAGAGCACTAACCACTGCGCTACCGTGCCACCCACTAGTGTTAGATGGGAAATCCTAGCGCGGAAGATGACGCAATGTTAACTCCCGCCTCCCGTGCTATGATTGGCTCGTCTTGATTTTGCTGGAGTCAGCAAGATTCAAATTCCCAATTCCAGACTGTATCCCCATGTATCTCTGAACATGGAGGATCAGTCTGGCTCATGCCAGGCTACCAAATGATACCATAAAAACCCATTTTCTAGTAGCAGCCTCAAAGGGCAAATATCTACAGTTGAGGCCTGGCAGAGCCAGGGATCACCAGGGATGAAACCCAGCATCTGGTGACGTCTATGCCTTCTAGACTTCAGGCTTTAATTGACTGCCAAGGATTTGCAACCAAATATTAAAAAGGAAAAAGTTTGATTTCAATTTATAATTGTTGCTTTGTCCCATTACTTTTGGTCCCTTAAAAAGTGGGAGGCTCACATACAAACGGTTGTGATTCCTACACTGTTCATCTGATTTGGATGTAAAACCCTTGAATTGAAGCTGAAAGGCTGAAGTTTAACCATGTTTAAGTCATTTTTCGGAGGCAAAACATCTCAAACATAATGATCACAGTAGCATTCAAAAATAAGGGTCTTATGTCTTTGTGTCTTTTTGGGCTCCACTATGTTCCTAATGTCTCAGATAAGCTCAATTCTGCATGGACTAAAGTGATTGATGCAGCTTTGGTTCATTCCAGACCTTGCCGAGACACAGAGCTGCATAGAATTTATTTATTTATTTAAAGGGAATTAGCCAATGGCTACTTTTCCATGTCTGGTTCCCCTTCAGCCAACCTTTAAGTTCTGTTTTAAATACTATGATGTCTGCTGGGATGCTGTTCCAAACCTCGGTCCCTTTCACTGATGGCATCTGTGACTATTCTGATGAAGTAACGTACTGAGCGGTCAAACTGTGGAAGAGCGAGGGCACTGTGGGCCGAAAACAGCGCTCTGAAATGCTCACACCGGGCATATAAAGGGACATAAGCCTCTGTCATAGTTTTTGCGCTCACTTTTAGTGCATGCGCCCTCAATCCCTGTGTACTGCACGCGTTGATGCTGTATTTGCGCCCTCAACTTAAAGGTAGTTATCTGACGTCATAAGAGAGCAGACGCTCAGCGGTGCTGGTGACAGAAAGACGTTGGAGCTGCGTTTAAACACATTCAGCTGCACGAGGCTGCGCTGATTCTGTCTGTAATAAAACCAGATGAACTCGAGTCCAAAGGATATGTAGGAAGAATTTCTATCAGGAGTTTCGTATAATACGAAATATATCGTATATCTCTGCGGCTGGTAGCAAATACGTCACGGCCCGGTGGTTGGTCTAGATAATACTATCCGGTGGTCGACCGTATCAACTGCCTGCTTTAAATCAAGACAAACAGCTCCAACAACAGTACACTAATCTAAATCATGTTTCCCTTTTTATTGCACTTTCTGTTGAGTATTGGGCACAAAAAACAAACTGCATGAGATGCAGAGGCATATGACCCTTGTCTAAATGAGTTGTCAATTGTTTAGCAACCCATTTTTCAAGAATTTTTGAAATAGTGGGCAAAATACTAATTGGTCGGTAATTTTTTTGCATCATTCATTTTCCCTTACTTAAAGATTGGAGTAATTGTGGCAACTTTCCAAGCTGTTAGTACAATAGAATGTCTAATTGACATGTATCATGTGTGTGATTGGACATACTAGAATGTCTTTATGAGCCTTGATAAAATTGGCATTTTTCCAGTACACGTCCTTAGCATTAGAGTTTTTCAAACCTTTTATCATTGATGCTACTTCAGTCTCATTAATTTCTACTATTGTGAAAATAGGACTCATTCACCGGATAGGTGACATTTTCGTATAATGTAAAAAGTTGCGAATTTTCAGACTGAATCTTTAAAGAAGTTATTGAATTCAGTTGCCATAGTGACTGGATTTTTCACCAACTGACATTCAATATGTAGTACTACTTCACTGTCTTTGTTGGCCCTCTGCCAGTAATTTATTTATGGTTTCCCAGACCTTTTTGCCATTACCATTGACAGACTCAATAACTGACATAGAGAATTTTGCTTTAGCTTTGCGCATTACTTGAATTACTTTGTTTTTCGCTGATGTGAATAGTTGCCTGTCTGAAAAGAGTTCAGTTTTGAGAGATTTTTTAAGTAATAAGTCCCTGGTCTTTATTAGTTTTCTGCAATTTTCACCAAGCCATGGTAGATTTGCTTTACTGGGTCAGGACAGACTAACCGTTATGTATGACTCAAAATACAGTGCCAAGGAAGAACTCTGTCCGTTTAGGCGAGAACAGTCCTTGGGAGGAATCTGGCATCCACAAAGAATGACGTGGGCTTAGAATACTTAGATCTTGACCATGTTTTTTTATAACTCTGATGCAGACTTGCCATGCTCTGTGTTCTCCATGTGCACATGTAAAATAAATGACCACTCTTGATTGAGACTTTATTTTACTTTACGATAGTCTAAAGTTAATTAGAAATTCCCCTCTCCCTCGGCTCAGCTGCACTTTTGCCTTTTTCTGTAAACTGCATTTGCAGTTTCTGTGTTCAACATTGTTTTACTGTTTTGCTTTTCGCATCTTTGCCATGTTGTTTACTGCAGAGAGTTCTTACTGGCCATAAAGGAAACAGCTAGCTGACGATCTAAAGGTGTTTGAGCGCATTTGAGACCTACAAACCCCCCCCCCGCCCCCCACACACACACACACACCTGCAGCACAGTGAGGCATCACAAGAGGCACTACAGGAAACAAAAAAGGGGCAAATGAGGAGGTATTTGGGCAAGACACAGCTAAGACACACAAGCCTGCTATCCCTACTATTGTTCTGGATTATGTTAATCTGCTATTCTGCTATGCTCTCAAAAACTATTGTTTTTCTATTCACTGAGTCCACTGTGGCGGTGGAGTTTCACAGATGACCTTCAGGTGAAGGGGAGAAGGAGGGCAAAGATAAAGATGAGAAGGAGCGAGGGAGGCAGCTGGAGCTGTGCAGGAAGAAGAGGAAGGGTTGGTCCACAATGGCGGCGTGCAAAGTCGCAACAGCTCAGGACTAACCATACATCTGATTTACACAATTTTGTTGTACAATTGTATCATAAAGCACTTACTTTCTACTACAATATTACAGTAGGTATTAACTCGACAGGCCAACTTGTATGTATGCCCCTGCTTTACGAGGATGAAACTGCAGACTTCTGTAGCTTGGCAAGAGATGATAGTAGAATGTTCTTTTTTTATGTTGTGAACAGCATTTTTAACAGATGTTTTTTATTAAGTACTAGCAAAGTAATTCACATTGACAGAATACCAGAAGAAACCACAGTCTCTGGTCCTAGCTCTGGACTCAGCTGAAGTCTTTATTGTGAAGTTCCTGTGGTCTGAGTCTGGGCTCTTACTGTGAAATACCACACACTTACATCAGAAATCGCACTTCCTTTCCGAGCCAAACGCACACTCCTGGGGCCTTTCTGAAACCGTTCCCTCCTCCCTTCCCCTACACCCTTCCACTCAGGGCTCAGTGAGGGCGTCTTCAGAGGTTCACTCATCACAGAAATTCGAGCTGTGACTTTCAGACGCATTCTCCCTCACCTCCACGGACTGCTCAGCCCATAATGTTGCAAAAATTACAAGTTCGACTAATCATACCTTTAAATGAAAAAAAAAAGTTCCCTTATGAGTTTACGAAATAATTTAGATTCAAATGTGTCGTATTTACATGATATGTTTTAGTTTCTTCAAACTCACAAGTGAGAACTTTTCCTCTCCGGGTAAAATCATATCAAGTCTCACTGTCGCTTTCTTTTTCATTAATAAATGTCTTATTAATGATCACTTAGGTGCTCCTAAGTAAACGAGGAACTGATGTTGTTTGGTGCGTGTTGCTCGTGGGGCTACTCTTCTGTGTAACACACACCTGTGAAGTCTGCATCGATGCAGACTCGCTGTGAACGAGCTGATCACCCACTTCCCCTCACTGAGTGCTCCATTTCGGACAGAACTCCACTCCGCGGGCACGAGCAAACTGAGTGTTAGGGGGTAGGGTGAGTGAGGAGGCAGCGGTTTCGGAAAGACCCCTGCAGTCTATGGACTGGAGTATGTGCCAGAATCCATGCATATATCCTTAGAGAACTAAATGTCTCTATTGCTCCATCCGAAACCACTAAATTGGTAAGAGGTCTTACGCCAAACCGGATGTGCGTCAGCGTCCGCAATGATAAGATGCGTCCGAATTGGTCTGCAAGTTAGGAAGGAGTTAGGGGAAGTGGCCTGTTTGCTAACTATCATAGCCACTTTAGCATAGGGACCTCTGATGCTAACTTACTTGCGATTAGGAGCTATGTGCCATCCCATAAGCCACTGCGGCAATCTCCCCACCCCCCTCGCCCCACCTCCGAGTGATTCATGCGCAACCACTGTTGATTGACAGGTGCACATTTGATAAACAATAAAAATGAAAAATAAGATTCTGCACAAGCCAAACTTTATAAAAGTGACAAAATACATGTTAGAGTCACCACAGCACAGTCACATGGTTTTAAAGAGCCTTCTCAGTAAGTAAGTAGTTTGTGCTTTTGTTTTCATTTAGTAGAAACTTAAGCCACATGGTTAATTTGCATACTGTAGCTTTATGAAACAGCTGTTGAGATAAAATAAAGGGAAATGTGAAGGATCATTTGGATGTTTCTCTTTCTTTCTTTTCTTTTTTTTCCGCCTTAAATGTCTTTATTTGGACACTATGTTGTTGTTGGACAATATACAGTAGGTGGCGGTATGCGCTTTTGTTTGCCCTTGAAGAAAAACAGCTGTTGGTGATGTCACTTCCCCTTCCCCTGGGTAAGGACGGTCGAATTGGGCAAATGCTGCTGAAGCAGAAGTTCACTAACTGGATAGAGATCTAACAGTTGACCCCATGAAAGGTTAAGGATTAGTAGCTAGTGTTAGTACTTAGAGGCTACAATTTAATGGTTTCGGATGCAGCCTATGACTCACTGTCCTCTACAGTGAAACACATTATGAATATTTCCACAAAAGAATCCAGCAGGGGCAGCAGTCACTAACTGAAGTCAGGGTAGTCCAAAACAGTAAAGCTGCTTCTTGCAATGACACTGGGTCAGGGTCAGAGAATCTTATCCACAGACACTCATGTCTTGGTTAGTCCTCCTGGGCAGAGACCCTATCAGCGGTCTAAGAGGTTGTTATCTAAAGCCTTATACAGTATATACTGTATATTGTGTTTTCTGAAGGTGATATTATGACACTGTGATGTTCTCAGAAACGATCCAAGTCCCCACAGGAGTCCACAGCACGAGCCTGGATCAACAGCTGGGTCCAGCACGGAGACCCGACTCGAGACTCAGGGAGGTCTCAAGGGGTAACTCTGGGGCAGACTGTTCAAACATGTCTCACAGTGAAAGAAGAGTTTAGACCTGAACAGACCTTCTGTCATGACTGTGTGAGTGGCTCCTTGTTAGGGACGGAGATTGTATTGTCCCTTTATGTGTCATTCACTGTCTCAGGATTAAACCCTGTGAGGAGCAGAGCCTGGTAGCATGAACTATGTTTAAGTTACTCAAGTACAAGTGCAACAGAAAAACAGTCAGTATACTGTGAGCAGGGACAGATTGTCTCGGCAAAGAGAAGACAGATTTAGATTTAGACTTTCTTTGCACCGTTAGATCCATTAGAATACTTGTATCTATGTGGCTGTGTTGGGACCGCCCTCATATTTGTGCACTTATCTACAAAAGAAATCTGCGGGTACATCTCGCCTGCGCTCACAGGACCTGTTTTAATGTCCGTGCCTAAAGTCCACACTGAGCTGGGCAGAAAGGCTTTTAACTTTGCTTCACCATCTGCATGGAATCTGCATCAGGATGAACTGCAGCTTAAAGAATTGGTGTTTTGTGCTCAACTTAAATGTATCTTAAAGGACATCGCAAAACAAAAATCGTTTTGTCAGTGTTTTAACTGAAAGGATGATGCTATAATGTGTGAGAACCATATGTTTACATACACTTCATACAAAGACACATTTGCATTTTTTTTCTCACTGTCAGACATGAAACCAGAATAAACTTACATGTTTTGGGACAATTACAATTTTAAAAATAATTTATATTTGTCAAAATCCAGAAGAATGAAAGATACACAATTTTTTGTTACTTTTTACAAAACCAAAAGTTTACATACACTTCATTAATATTGGTAGAATTACCTTTAAACTGTATATTTTGGATCAAACATTTTGAATTTCTTTCCACAAGCTTCTCACAATAGTTAGCAGGAGTTTTGGTCCATTCATCCAAACAGAACTGGTGTCACTGAGACACATTTGTAGGCCACCTTGCATGCCTATGCCTTTTCAGCTCTGCCCAAACATTTTCAACTGGATTTAGATCGTGACTTTGTGACGGTCACTTCAAAACATTGACTGTTATCTTTAAGCCACTTTGTAATCAGTTTGGCAGTTTGCTTTGGGATTTGTCCATTTGGAAGACCCATCTGTGTCCAAGCTTTAACTTCCTGGCTGATGTCTTGAGATGTTGCTCCAATATTTCCACATAGTGTGCACCAGTCCCTCCCACAGCAAAACAACCCCACAGCATGATGCTGCCACCCCGTATTTCACAGTTGGGATGGTGTTATCATGTTTGCAAGATTCCCCTTTTTCATCCAAACGTGACCATGATCATTATGGCCAAAACACATTTTTATTTATTTTTTGCCGTCAGACCACAGGAAATGTCCCAAAAGATTAAAGTCTTTATCCTTTTTTTATTTGCAAGCTCCAAGCTGTCTTTTTGATGTTTCTTTTGGAGTCAGAGCTTCTTCCTGGCAGAGTTCCCTCTCAGCCCATGTCGGTACAGGACTTGTTTCACTCTGGATAATGACAAACTCTTACCAGGTTCAGCATCTTCACCAGGTCTTTTGCATTTGTTCTTGGGTTGATCTTCACATGTCAGACACAGCACGTTCATCTCTGGGACACAGAACTCGCCTTCTTTCTGATCTGTATGATGATTGGTCATTTCCATCATTGTTTTAACCAATGAACCTGGACCTTCAAGTGTCTTGAAATTACACCCAAGGATGAACCAGACTTGTGCTTCCAAGGTCATGACATCGTCATCTGGGCTGTCCCAAATTGTTTAAAGGTATAGTAATCGAAGTGTATGTAAACTTTTGGTTTTGTAGAAACTAATAAAAATGGTGTAGAAAATTCTATTTCATTCTTCTGGGAATTTGACAAATAGAAATTATTTTAAAAATTCTAATTGACCTAAGAAAAATACAAGTTAATTCTGGTTTCATACTCTGACAGTGAGAAAAAAAAATGCAAATGTGTCTTTATATGAAGTGTATGTAAACATATGGTTCTCACTGTATGTGTGTGTGTATATATATATACTGTATATACACACACACACACACACATATATATACACACACACACACATATATATATATATATATATATATATATAATATATATATATATATATAATATATATATATATATATATATATATATATGTGTGTGTGTGTGTGTGTGTGTGTGTGTGTGTGTGTGTGTGTGTGTGTGTGTGTGTGTGTGTATACATACACACACACACACACAGAAATATATATACACAGAAATAAAAAAAATATATATATATATACTTTCTTTAGCTTGGCTGCTTATCAAGAGTGCAGATGTATCTCTGCTTGCTGCTGCAAATAAAGAGGCAAGCCTCTTTATTTGCTTTTTAAATCATTCTATTTTTGGGCACATGTCTTGGATATGATTTTATTCTCTTCTTTTAAGTGAACCAAGGCTTTTTACTCATTTTGATGCCATTTTTACAACTCATTTGACAAACCAGCGACAACAATTTTGTCAACATGGCTGAGGCAGTAACGCAAATATCTCCTTGTGAGAACTGTCGGATGTATCAACAAGAAATTTCCCTGCTACGAGACAAGATTCTTGCCTTAGAGACGGAAAGAGGACTTAATGACACGCTCCCTGTGGAACCCAGTAAGAAGACGGAAAAAACTGATACTTGCAACCTAAAGCTAAACGATACCATAACATTCCCAAAACTAAACAGACAACTTGGTGCTAGGCCAAAGCAAAGACATCATGCTGGAAAAAATGCACCTGGAATAAAGTTAAACAGATTTTCACCTCTCTCAGAGGATGTGTATAACAAGCAGAAAATGTCAGAGAGAAACAGAGAACACGAAGTCAAAACAAAGATGGAGAGAAAAACTGTGCCAAGTGTCAAGGCCAGAGATATCCTGGTGCTTGGAGACGGAGCCATATCTGATGTTTACAACACCAGAATTACTACAATCACTTATCTGTCTGCTACAGTTTCTGACATTATAGATGTTCTAAACAAGGAAATTACAAATAACCCTGGATAAATAAACTTGTTTTACATGTTGGTGCTGTTGACACAAGAAACGGAGAGTCTGAAGTCCTGAAAGAAAAGTTTAATAAACTTTTTGAGAGACTTGAATGTCTGGACAAAGACGCGATACAAATTTTCATCAGTGGACCTATCCCAAACATTGACGGGAGAATAAACAAATTCTCCCGGCTGTTTCAGTTGAATACATGGCTGTCCAAAGTCTGTGAGTCAAGAGGACTGTATTTCATAGAGAACTTTAATCTTTTCTGGAAACGCGACGATCTGTTTAAAGGAAATGGACCACATTTGAGCAGAGGTGGAGTGAGACGACTGACGGAAAATCTCCTCCACGCTCTGCAGAATCCGTGGAGGCCTGAGCAAAAGAGAGAGCAGAGAGGAGCATGAGAAGAGCTCCTGGCTCACCAGCAAAGGTTTCGCCTGTATCCCCAATAAAAGATTCAGTCGCAGCTGCATCATCTGCACCTACAGTAATGGACTCAGCCACAGTTAAGGATCCAGCCACAGTTAAGGAATTAGCTGCACCGGAAAACATCTCAACCATAGCAGCGGCGCCACTTGCATCTGCATCTCCGGGGAAAAGCTCCGCTTCAGCACCACCTGCATCTATAGTAAATGATTCAGCCGAAGGAGCACTTTCATCAACTCCACCACAGGCCTTGAGCCCGACTGGTACATCTACACCCTCCAGGGATTTTTCTGAATCATTCCCATCACCAAAGTCACCTATGGGATTCCCAGCCATTTTGAAGCCTTGATAAAACAAGGGATTCAAATGACTCCCCTCACTCCAGTCATGTCAAGACCAAGGCTTTCATCCCCGAAGAAGTATCATGCCCCTCGCCCACCTCCGATTCCAGCAGCTTCACTGCTGCTGTCTAGGACATTAAGGGCCTCTGCGTTGCTACCATGCATAGCAAACTCAAAACCAACCAGAGGTCCATAGAGGGAGTGTGTTCTTCTGAAACAATTAGTACAGTCAAACAACATAGATTAGATAAGAGGCCAACAGTCAGACCGTCCAATCAAAGAACTCTAATCCATATCCCTTGCAAAAGATTCCATCCACTCAAACACAGATAAATCTCAAACATGCTGTACTCAATGCCAGATCGTTAAAAAACAAGTCCTTTTTAATAAATAGTTTTATTTCCTCTTATAATCTAGATTTTATGTTTTTAACTGAAACATGGCTTGACAAAAACACTGGTAACGCAGTTTTGATTGAGTGTAGTCCATCAAATTTCAATTTTGTGTCTGAAACACGCCAAAATCAGAGGGGCGAGGGTGTCTGTGCAATATTCAGGGACAATATAGTCATCCACAAATTGTCATTTGGGGTTTGTGTATCATTTGAGTATGTGTCTTTCAAAATGGAGATAAAACAATCTTCTATTCTTTATATGACTATTTACAAACCACCACAGAATTGTTTTATCGAAGACTTCACTGAATTACTTTCATTTATATGCACTGATTTTGATTGTTTAGTCATTTCAGGTGATTTTAATGTGCATGTGGATGTGACCAATGACAGGCATGCAAAAGAACTTAATGCTGTTCTTGAAATGTTTGGTTTAACTCAGCACGTGAGTGAGGCGACCCACAACAAAGGTCAGACTCTAGATCTAGTTATTACAAAAGGTGTTAATATATCAAATGTGAATGTTGTTGATGTTGCTTTATCTGATCATTTTTGTGTCTTTTTTGACTTGTCTGTTACACCCAAACCAGTGGTTGGGCCTGGAGTTATTCAGAGAAGACACATAAATGATACAACAGGGACACAGTTTATGGAAATGATCAGATTTGAAAATCCTCCATGTTCAAATGTTGATAATCTGTTGGACTCTTATACATCAAGCGTCTTAAATGTTTTGGATACTATTGCTCCTGTCAAGGTAAAAATGGTTAACAATAGACAAAAGGCACCTTGGAGAAGTGAAGATTCGGTCAGGGCACAGAAAAGGGAGTGCCGAAAAGCCGAAAGGAAATGGCGCAAGTCAAAGCTCCAGGTTCATTGTGGGATATACACTCACCTAAAGGATTATTAGGAACACCATACTAATACTGTGTTTCGCCTTCAGAACTGCCTTAATTCTACGTGGCATTGATTCAACAAGGTGCTGAAAGCATTCTTTAGAAATGTTGGCCCATATTGATAGGATAGCATCTTGCAGTTGATGGAGATTTGTGGATGCACATCCAGGGCATGAAGCTCCCGTTCCACCACATCCCAAAGATGCTCTATTGGGTTGAGATCTGGTGACTGTGGGGGCCATTGTAGTACAGTGAACTCATTGTCATGTTCAAGAAACCAATTTGAAATGATTCGAGCTTTGTGACATGGTGCATTATCCTGCTGAAAGTAGCCATCAGAGGATGGGTACATGGTGGTCATAAAGGGATGGACATGGTCAGAAACAATGCTCAGGTAGTCCGTGGCATTTAAACGATGCCCAATTGGCACTAAGGGGCCTAAAGTGTGCCAAGAAAACATCCCCCACACCATTACACCACCATCACCAGCCTGCACAGTGGTAACAAGGCATGATGGATCCATGTTTTCATTCTGTTTATGCCAAATTCTGACTCTACCATCAGAAATCGATTACCAACAGAAATCGAGACTCAGACCAGGCAACATTTTTCCAGTCTTCAACTGTCCAATTTTGGTGAGCTCGTGCAAATTGTAGCCTCTTTTTCCTATTTGTAGTGGAGATGAGTGGTACCCGGTGGGGTCTTCTGCTGCTGTAGCCCATCCGCCTCAAGGTTGTGCGTGTTGTGGCTTCACAAATGCTTTGCTCCATACATCGGTTGTAATGAGTGGTTATTTCAGTCAAAGTTGCTCTTCTATCAGCTTGAATCAGTCGGCCCATTCTCCTCTGACCTCTAGCATCAACAAGGCATTTTCGCCCACAGGACTGCCGCATACTGGATGTTTTCCCTTTTCACACCATTCTTTGTAAACCCTAGAAATGGTTGTGCGTGAAAATCCCACTAACTGAGCAGATTGTGAAATACTCAGACCAGCCCGTCTGGCACCAACAACCATGCCACGCTCAAAATTGCTTAAATCACCTTTCTTTCCCATTCTGACATTCAGTTTGGAGTTCAGGAGATTGTCTTGACCAGGACCACACCCCTAAATGCATTGAAGCAACTGCCATGTGATTGGTTGTTTAGATAATTGCATTAATGTGAAATTCAACAGGGGTTCCTAATAATCCTTTAGGTGAGTGTACAAAGAAGTGCTTTGTGAGTTCAACCAGATTTTGCATGGAGAAAGGGAGAAGTACTTCTCTAAAATCATCGCAAACTGCATTAACAATTCTTGTGTTCTGTTTTCCACAGTAAACAGATTAACTAACCCTCCAGTTTCACTGCCCTTAGAACTAATCTCTACATCTAAGTGCAATGAGTTTGCAATATTTTTTCAAATAGCAACCCTGCCACCAGCTAGACACCTTGAGCTGACACATTTCACTCCTGTTACTGACAAAACAATCGAAGAGGTCATCTCCGGTCTGAGTTCATGTACATGCTGCCTTGATGAATTACCCACTAGATTTCTGAAGTCTGTGCTGACCAGCTTGTTACCACAACTTGTTCAGTTAGTCAACATCTCACTTGAGACTGGAGCATTTCCAAAGGCCTTGAAAACTGCGGTCATTAAGCCTCTTCTAAAGAAGAGCAGCCTTGATCCCAAGGTACTGAACAACTACCGGCCCATATCAAACCTACCGTTCTTAGGAAAAGTCCTAGAGAAAGTAATATATCAACAGCTCACTTACTTTCTCCTAACAATGTCTTTGATACTTTCCAGTCAGGATTTAGGCCCCACCACAGCACTGAGACAGCTCTGATCAAGGTGACAAATGATATCCGTATGAACACCAACGCAGGTAAGGTCTCAGTTTTAGTTCTGCTGGACCTGAGCGCTGCCTTTGACACAATGGACCACGGGATCTTACTTCACAGGTTAGAAAACTGGGTGGGAATCTCTGGTACTGCTCTAAACTGGTTCAAGTCCTATCTCGATGATAGAACGTACTTTGTCGAAATTGGCAACTGTGTCTCAGACAAAATTTCCATGACCTGTGGAGGCCCCCAGGGGTCAATCTTGGGACCCCTCTTATTCAACTTGTACATGCTTCCATTGGGTCAGCTAATTAACAGCAACAATGTGTCGTACCACAACTACGCAGATGACACTCAGATCTACGTGTCACTGACGGCAGGTGAACATGGGCCTGTAGATACTCTCCGTCACTGCATCGAACAGATCAGCTTGTGGATGCAAAACAACTTTCTCCAACTAAATTCAGACAAAACTGAGATCATTGTCTTTGGCCCACAGACACAAAGACAAAGTGTTATCAGTCATTTTGAGTCTCTCGCTCTGAAACCAAAAAATCAGGTTAGAAATCTAGGAGTAATCATGGACTCAGACTGAACTTAAACAGCCACATCAAAGCAATAACATCAGCTTTTTACCATCTGAAGAACATTGCTAAGATCAGAGGAATAGTGTCAAAACCAGACTTAAAGAGACTCATCCATGCATTTGTCTCCAGCAGGTTAGACTACTGTAACGGCCTGCTCTGTTACGCTTAACTATCGGACCCCAAAGCAGAGACTGATCCAGGAAGCAACTTTAACTGTTTATTAAACAAAACTCCGAGGCAGGCAATGGTGGCAGGCAGGTGAGGCAGGGAGCTGGCCGACTGGAGCAGGACACCGGAAGGATCTGGGCAGATGGAAAACAACAGGTAAGTATCTTGAGGTAGGTAACAAAATGTCTTTCAAAAATCCAGGTGCAGAGAAGAGCTACCGAACAGGACGGAATTATCTGGCAGTGCGGTGCTGAGACATCCACGTATTTATACTGTGGTTGATTAGGTAATGATGTGCAGGTGTCTAGTCTCAGTAACCAGGAGGAGTCAGCCACGCCCCTGCCACACACTGCTCTGCTGCAAAGAAAAAACAAAAAGGGGAGGGGGAAGCACACAAGCCAAATCATAACACTGCTCACTGGCCTTTCTAAACGAGCTGTTAGACAGCTGCAGTACATCCAGAACGCTGCTGCTCGAGTCCTGACAAGAACCAGGAAATACGACCACATTAGTCCAGTGCTCCGGTCTCTGCACTGGCTTCCTGTCACTCAGAGAATAGAATTTAAAACAGTTCTGCTTGTGTACAAGTCTTTCATGGTTTAGCACCAAAGTCCATCTCTGACATGTTAGAGCTGTATGAACCATCTCGGGCCCTGAGAACTTCAGGGAGGGGTCTCCTGGTGGTTCCCAGAGTCAATAATAAACACGGTGAGGCTGCGTTTCAGTTTCATGCAGCTAAAATCTGGAACAGTCTTCATGAGGATGTGAGACAGGCCTCAACTCTGACAATGTTCAAATCCAGGCTGAAAACAGCTCTTTTTACCCGTGCATATGAAAACTGAAAGTATTTTATCTGCACTCTTGCCTTTTACTGTCATTGATTAACTTTATGTTGATGTTTTATTGATTGATTTGATCTGTTTTCTTGTAATTTTTTCTGCAACTGTGAAGCACTTTGAATTGCCTCGTGTATGAATTGTGCTCTACAAATAAACTTGCCTTGCCTTGCCTACTGTATATTTTTCTGTGTTGCTGCCTTTTGACCCAGGGCACTCTTGTAAAAGACATCTTTGATCTTTTTCCTGGTTAAATAAAGGATTGAATGAATTAGACAGATTTGTGAACAATATTTGAGAGTAATGTTTCCGATGTGTTTTGTGATAGAGTTGAATGTTTTGAGTGCACCTATTGAAAAATGGGAGCAAAAACAAAACTGTTTAAATGTTTGTTAAGTGTATTCCTGTGACTGGAGAAGGACCAAAATGAGAAACAAACTCTAATCAGTTAATGTTAGACGGACAAAAAGGTACATTTAAATGAGATTTAAAAAGTCAGTGTATACGAGTTATCGCTGTTTACTTCTGCGATTTTCACTGGATATTTTGGTACAACAGCTGATGCATTTAAGTATCGAACTCTGTTTTATTCATTTACCAATCCGTTACAGTGGCCCTCATTTATCAACATTGCGTACAAAAATGGTGTATGCGTAGGTGTATTTGCGATATACGATATGAGTGCGCATGACATTTATGAACCTGTGCTTTCCACTCATATTTTTCCGTACGCACGAGCAGCTGATAGTAAATGCCACGGAGGAATCCTTGAATCATTTGAATGAAATGCCCAAATAATAAGTATGAGGAGGCCTCGGCCACAGGTTTTACGGCACGCACGAAACACGGCAAAAAAAAAAACATTTCTCCTACCAGGAAATGTTTTTAACACAACAAATATGAAATTTTGAGCATGAGGAAGAATAAAGAATCTGTCAGCAACATTAACCTTATAGCCAATCCAAGAGCACATTTATGAAATAAAATAAAAAATAATAATGATAATTAAAGTTAGCTTTATTAAATAAGCTGTAGGTCTAAAAATAATAATAATAATAATAATTAGACCAGATTAAAAAAATTGTGTGTGGTAAAGAGAAGAGGATGTGGGTGGATGTGGGTGGAAGGGGATGTAACGCTGTAGTCGGTCCAGTCTGGACCATGATTTGAACCAGCAAAAAGCAGCTGTCTGCTCCGTGGAACCAGGCAGGACTGGGCCTACGCCTCTCTCAGCCTGAGCAGAGCTTTCCTCCGGGAGGGAACAGGTGCAAGCAGAGCTGGCAGCCAAACCTAACAAACCCGCACGGGTCTTTTATGTTAAAAACAAAACATAAATGCAAAAAACACCATAAGCGTCTCCAGGTTCTAGTGTCTCTGGTCCGGGCTGAGCCTCTGCGCTCGGACCCGTGGTGTGAAGGAGCATGTCGATGCAGCGCAACATTGAATCAAAGTATTTCCATAAACATTAACGCTGTAGCCTTGTTTCATGTTTAACTCACTTATGAGGATTATATGCAATGTAGCAAGGCAATTCATGCTGTTGAAAACTGTTTTCCTGCACTGTGCTTGGTTAAAATTGGTGTAAAATGTACACCACCTCCTGATGGTTACACGTTGCCATTTCGACAACCCCCTCTCCGACATTGAGGTCTAATTGTCGGAGTGGGGGCATTTCCATTTTTTATCCAACATCTCGCCACTCCGACATTTTTTCCCCCTTTGTCAGAGTGGTGACACTTTACCTTTTGTGCAACATCCTGCCATCCCGACACACAAGTGGATGTCCTGTGCTCACATCCACTCACACAAGACAGACGATTTTGAAAATGAAGTGTCACGATCACAAGAGAACAAGGAGCAGATAACCCTAACCCTAACTATTGTCGGGATGGGGGTATCAAAAAGTGTCGGATTGGGGGATGTCGCAATGGAGGGTTGTCAGAATGACAGGGTTTCGGTTTGTAAGGCTGTCTAAATGGAGGTTTGTTGGAATAAGGGCGCTATAGACGCCCCTCCTGACTTGCCAGTGCGAGGGATCAATGCCCTGGTTGCATTAATTATTACTATTTATGTAAACATTACATTTCCCACAGCCCCTGGATGTGGCGACATCGTTTTTTTTTTTATTGGATCATTTATACATGGTCTAGGACCTCAAACAAGAGCCTGGCGGCCATGATGGAGAATGCTCGGACTGTGTTGTCAGATGGAATTGGGGATAAATAGTTGCTGTTGAGATGAAGATCTGGATCGGGGGTTGTGTATTATGGTGCAGTGCAGAAAAGTGATTTGTAGACAGACAAACTTTCAAAAACAGCCTAAGCCACTTGAGAAATATTGGCACGCCTAGTAGATGTGAGTGATAAATACTATTAAGAAAATATTTTAAATGATTTTGCATACCAGTTCCTATATAAAAGTATGGCAAGGTATGGCATGTCCATCTCATGACATTTACTTCTTTTATGACATGTTTTATGTATTTTATATATCATTAACATATTATAAGGGGAGGTTTCATGGACACTGGATGCTTGAGTGGATCTAATGCTACATGGGGAGAACATGTAAACTCTCCACATAGAACCAAACCTGGGACCTTCTTGCTGTTGCACTACTGTGCCACCAAATTACTGTGCGGCATGAAAATAAGCTAGTTGTTGTTTTTATCTCCATCTTAATGAAAACTATATCACTATTTACTGATGCTTCATTGGTGTTGGAAATATCTGATTTCTAAAAAGGTTTGTTGTTGTTGTTTTTTTCAGTTAATCAACTTAATCAGACACAGCCCACACAGACAAAAGGACACATGCCCCACACAGTCTGAGAATTAATTTTGGGATTTTCTTGCCAGTTTGCATCCAGAAATGTGTCTGTTTTCCCTGTGACTGATGTAAAGTGTGAGAGAGAGAGAGAGAGCGAGGCGAGGGCGAGAGAGAGAGAGCGAGAGAGAGAGCGAGAGAGAGAGAGAGAGAGAGAGAGAGGAGCAGTTAATGTTTACACAAGTCCAAGTCCAGGACTGAACCCGGTCCTCCCCCCTCCCGTGGACAAGAGACTATTACGACCAGAGCAGAGACACAGACCTGAGGAAAGACCACAGAGAGACCAGACTAAAGCTGGACCAGAGACGAAAAGACCTGAGGGAGAGACCAGACTGAAGCCAGACCAGAGACGGAGACTTGAGGAGAGACCAGACTGAAGCTGGACCAGAGATCGAGACCTGAGGTGAGACCAGACTGACGCCGGACCAGAGACGGAGACTTGAGGAGAGACCAGACTGAAGCCAAAGCAGTGACGGAGATTTGAGGAGAGACCAGACTGAAGCCAGTGACCGAGACCTGAGGAGAGACCAGACGGAGACCAGAGACGGAGACCTGAGGAGAGACCAGACTAAAGCTGGACCAGAGATCGAGACCTGAGGAGAGGCTTGGACCAGAGGCATTCGTTCACAGCTGGGACTCAGATATTCAGATTTTTTTTTACACTGAACCTTTAGATTTCTAGTATCCTCTTAGTCCTGGTTTAGTGCCGATTTAATGATGTCGGTGCTCCCGGTTTGGAGGAAGATCCTGCAGAAGGTCTGGTCGATGAAGACTCTCTTTATCCTGGTCCTCAGTCCCTTCCTGTTGTTACCCCTGGCAACAAGTACGAAGGTAAGACTTGTTTTAGTGCATGTTCTGTTCTGACCTAAATAACTGGTCTTATTGTGCGTGGTGGATGCAGGTTGGAGCTCTACTAACATCTTCCTGTTCCAGTATTCCACTGTCGCTCAGTCACTTCTGGTTAATCTGCTTTTTATACAAATGTCTTGCTTCACTTCTATCAAGACTTTTTGACAAGCTGATTTGGAAGTGGGAATTGGGAGGTACTTTTGGACAAATTGAACCATTCTACAATCTGTGCTGACTGACAGACTGATTGGGTCCAAACTTATGCATCGTACCCACGTGACAAAAGTTAGGCTTTCAAGAACGTACCAAAATGTGGATCCAACCTGTGTCACCAAGTGGCCTTCCACATTCATATACAGGTGAAACTCGGAAAATTAGAATGTCATGAAAAAGTTAATTTATTTCATAAAATGTGAAATTAATGATGAAGATTAATTGCATGCAAAGTGACATATGTCAAGCCTTTGTTTGTTATCATTTTGATGATTATGGCTTACAGCATGTAAAAAACAAACAAATTCAAAATCTCAGAAGATTAGAATATTACATGAAATCAAAAAAAAAGAAAAAGATTTTAAACAGAAATGTGGCTCCTCTGAAAACTATAATTATGCATATGTACTTGGTTTGAGCCTTTTACTTGAATGACTGCCTTAATGCGGTTGCGTGGCATGGATGCTCTCAGCCTGTGGCACTGCTCAGGTGTTATGGAAGGTATGGTCAGGTACTTTTGGGCGGCACGGTGGCGCAGCGGTTAGTGCTCATGCTTGGACGGGGCCTTTCTGTAGAGTTTGCATGTTCTCCCCGTGTCTGTGTAGGTTTCCTCTGAGTACTCCAGTTTCCCCTACCACAAAACATGTACAATAGGTGCCCTTCTGGGGCCAGGACTTCTCTGGAAAAAGAGATTCTTAATCTCAGTGGAACTATCCTGGTTAAATAAAGGTCAATAAAAATGGAAGACCAGGATGCTTCAATAGCTCCTTAAGCTCCTCTGTATTGTTCGGTCTCGTGTCTCTCATCTTTCTTTTGGCAATGCCCATAGATTCACTATAGGGTTCAGGTCAGACGAGTTTGCTGGCCACTCAGGCACAGTAATCCGATGGTCATTGAACCTGGTTTTGATACTTTAGGCAGTGTAAGCAGGTGCCAAGTCCTGCTGGAAAATGAAGTCAGCGTCTTCATAAAGCTTGTCTGTTGAAGGAAGCATGGTTTATAACAACAAAAATGCATATTTAGTACACATATAATTATGAACATAACATTTTAGTTTTGCATACATTATTCTTGAGAATACACTTTCTTGAACAGTTCTGTTCATGAAATGTCCACCCGCAGGGGACTGAAGATGTCTAATTCTTTTGAAATGGAATGGCCACTCACCCATCTCATTCTTACGCCAAATATAAAATGTTAAATACTTGCTGAAGGGCTCACAGGGAAATGTTCAAAGATACGGGACCCCTTATCTGTTATGAAGCTGGTCATCCGCGACAACCCTCAATTGTTTCTAACTTTTACAATGGGCCTGCTATCTCACTAAGAGTCTGTAACAGTAAGCTATTACTAGCATTTATAGGCCAAGCGCCATCAGGGCAAAGCGAAGTGGCTCTTAAAATCGTACAGCAGTGCGTGGAGCACACAAAACGAGCACACTGTTAAAAGTGTTGCTTAAATCTAAAGCATAAAAAATGACCTAAGTGGTTGCCCAAATTATGTTCTGACAACTTTTGTCGTTTTATGCTTACAGATAAAACAAAACAAATACTTCAAAAGAAACAAAGGACATTGCTTCAAGATTATCATTTTTCCCAACAATTGTGTGTTATGATGAAGCAATGAAATTACTTTAAGATAATCATTTTTTTAAACATAATGATGTTAAGCTAAAGCAATGAAATTACTTTAAGATAAATATTTTAAAGCATAATGATGTTAAGATAAAGCAATGAAATTACTTTGAGCCAATCAATTATACCCAACATGTTAGTGTTCTAATGAAATTATAAAATTAGTTTAAGAACATTTTTCCCCAGCAATTTTTTGCTCTGATTAAACAATTACATTTCTTTGAGTTAATATTTTCTCCCAACATGTTTTCTAGTAGAATACAAAAACAACTGAGATTATCATCTTTGCCAAGAATGTTAGCTCTGAAAACAACATTACTTTAAAACATGTATACCAATATGCTTGCGTTCTGAAATAAAACCTTTTGAAGCTTTTCCATGTCAACTTTTATTTTTCACAATATTAATAAAGTTGTGAACACAATTAAACGTAAATATATATAAAAATATATTTGTCAATGTTACATTTTGAAACATTTTTCCATCTGATTTCTCTTCCAACAGAAGTACCACTCCAGTTTTAAGTAAAAAAGAAAAGAAAAAAGATGAGCAAACATTTTTAGGCCCGAGCGCCATCAGGGCTGGCGAAGGGGCTCTTGTAATCGTATAGAGTGTGCGGAGCGAAGCGGAGCGCACTCCCCCAAAGTGCGCGGAGCGCACAAAACGAGCGTGAAGCGCTCGCCTCCTCTCAAACATGCACTAACGCACTCCTGTCGTCGTGCACGTTCCGTGCACGTGCACATTTATCAGAAAACGAACATTGTAATTGTACAGTGCGCGGAGCGAAGCGGAGCGCACTCCCCCAAAGTGCGAACAAAACGCACAAAACGAGCGCGAAGCGCTCCCCTCCTCTCAAACACTCACTGACACACTCTTGTCGTGCACGTCACGTGCACATACATATATAATGCAAAATCAACATTGTAATTGTACAGAGCCCATAAAAGTCAATGGGCGACTGAGAGCCCTGGGTCACTGACGGGCACGAAATGTCCGTCAGTGACCCAGGACCTCTACCATGAGGTAGGAATGCGCGAGCGCTTTCCGAAAATATATAGTTTATGGTACCCGCGTAAGCGGGAACATTGTTTTCGTATGGGAATATTATTAGGCCCGAGCAGCCTGCCGTCGCAAGGGCCTATTGTAATCGCAACGCAGTGCGCGGAGCGCACTGTACCTAGGTGCGCGGAGCGCACGAAAACAGCGCGAAGCGCTGTCCCCATGTCAAACGTAAACTCACCGTGTAAAACAGTGACTGTCCACACCTCTGGTGTGGGCCCTTTGTACTTGTTATTGCATGAAAATGAATGGGGGTATATGGCCAACTGACATACGGAAGTGGATGACGAGCGCGAAGCGCTCGTCATCCACCTCGGACCCCCACGGCTGCATGGGGGTCGTTAAGAGCTTTCCAAAAATGTATAATATGTTGTCGTCGCGAAAGCGACTATATTGTTTTTGCAAGAAATATTATTATTAGGCCCGAGCGGCCTGCCGTCGCAAGGGCCTATTGTAATCGCAACGCAGTGCGCAGAGCGCACTGTACCTAAGTGCGCAGAGCGCACGAAAACAGCGCGAAGCGCTGTCCCCATGTCAACCGTAACCTCACCGTCTCAAACAGTGACTGCCCACACCTCTGGTGTGGGCCCTTTATACTTGTTATTGCAGGAAAATTAATGGGTAAACGCAACGCAGTGCGCGAAGCGCACTGTACCTAGGTGCACGGAGCGCACGAAAACAGCGCGAAGCGCTGTCCCCATGTCAACCGTAAACTCACCGTGTAAAACAGTGACTGCCCACACCTCTGGTGTGGGCCCTTTATACTTGCTATTGCATGAAAGTGAATGGGGGTATATGGCCAACTGACATACGGAAGTGGATGACGAGCGCGAAGCGCTCGTCATCCACCTCGGACCCCCACGGCTGCTTGGGGGTCGTTAAGAGCTTTCCAAAAATGTATAATATGTTGTCGTCGCGAAAGCGACGATATTGTTTTTGCAAAAAATATTATTAGGCCCGAGCGGCCTGCCGTCGCAAGGGCCTATTGTAATCGCAACGCAGTGCGCGGAGCGCACTGTACCTAAGTGCGCGCAGCGCACGAAAACAGCGCGAAGCGCTGTCCCCATGTCAACCGTAACCTCACCGTCTCAAACAGTGACTGCCCACACCTCTGGTGTGGGCCCTTTATACTTGTTATTGCAGGAAAATTAATGGGTAAACGCAACGCAGTGCGCGAAGCGCACTGTACCTAGGTGCGCGGAGCGCACGAAAACAGCGCGAAGCGCTGTCCCCATGTCAACCGTAAACTCACCGTGTAAAACAGTGACTGCCCACACCTCTGGTGTGGGCCCTTTATACTTGTTATTGCATGAAAGTGAATGGGCGTATATGGCCAACTGACATACGGAAGTGGATGACGAGCGCGAAGCGCTCGTCATCCACCTCGGACCCCCACGGCTGCGTGGGGGTCGTTAAGAGCTTTCCAAATATGTATAATATGTTGTTGTCGCGAAAGCGACTATATTGTTTTTGCAAGAAATATTATTATTTTTCTTTATTCTTTATTCTTTATTCTTTCTTCTTCTGCTCTTTGAGCAGCAATTTGACCCCCTGAACATAGTCGAAAACTCACCAAACTTTGCCCAAAATTCAGGTCCGGTGAAAAATTAATTTAAATATGTGTTTCGTATTGGGGAAATAAAAAATGGCGCGATAGCGCCACCTACAAAAGTGAAAATACATTGCGCCTATGGAGGAGGGGCCAACGTCAACTTTGTCATAGAGCGACGGGATTCGGTACAGACATTCGTCATGTGACGACAAACAAAAATATTATTGTGGCCACGCCCCCAGACAAACCGGAAGTCCGCCATTTTGACAGGAAGGTGGGAAAATGCTGAGTCAGCGTTTTCGCTGACATCGCATTTTAACGAACTCCTCCTAGGGCGTTTGACCAAATGAGCTCCAAATCGCTCCAGCTCATCTCGAGATGTGGGGCATCAAAAGTTATCCAAATTTTTTGGCTAAGTTTTACGGTTTGTGTGCGGCGAAGCCGCAATCTTTACGAAGAATTTTGCGACTTATCGTAAACAACAAAATGCTCCCATTCGCACAAACAAACTCCGATTAAAAATCGGAAATATACATTTTATTGACCTTTCACCCCCGGACACAACAAATGTGAAAACGTGACATTGGGCGCGACAGCGCCCCCTCTAGGCTGAGAACAAAAATGCATTATCTGAAAAAATTAGTTTCTCGGAAATGGATGAAATTCGGCACAAAAATAGTTGATGGCGTCCCGATCAAAAAAGCCAATGAGACCCATACCGTATTTTGTACGGTGTTGCCATGGTGACGCCCAGGGCCCCCATGTTATCCTAATGGGACTGACACATAAATCTCACATTATACACAATCACAGCGCGTTAGCGCCCTCTGTAAGGAGCTTGTGGACAGTTGTCATGGAAGTACGGCCCGTCAGGGCCGTCCGATGCTGCTTGTGAAAGAAAAAAGATTTGGGAAATAAAAAATGGCGCGACAGCGCCACCTACAAAAGTGAAGATACATTGCGCCTATCGAGGAGGGGCCAATTTCAACTTTGTCGTAGAGCGACGGGATTCGGTACAGCCATTTGTCATGTGACGACAAACAAAAATATTATTGTGGCCACACCCCCTGACAAACCAGAAGTCCGCCATTTTGACAGGAAGTCTGGAAAATGCTCAGTCAGCGTTTTCGCTGACGTCGCATTTGAACGAACTCCTCCTAGGGCGTTTCACCAAATGAGCTCCAATTCGTTCCAGCTCATCTACAGATGTGGGGCATCAAAAGTTATCCAAATTTTTTGGCTAAGTTTTACGGTTTGTGTGCGGTGAAGCCGCAATCTTTACGAAGAATTTTGCGACTTATCGTAAACAACAAATTGCTCCCATTCGCACAAATGAATTCCAATTAAAAATCGGAAATATACATTTTATTGACCTTTCACCCCCGAACGCAACAAATGTGAAAAAGTGACATTGGGCGCGATAGCGCCCCCTCTAGGCTGAGAAGAAAAAATGCATTATCTGAAAAAAAGTAGTTTCTCGGAAATGGATAAAATTCGGCACAAAAATAGTTGATGGCATCCTGGTCAAAAAAGCCAATAGGACCCATACCGTATTTTGTACGGTGTTGCCATGGTGACGCCCGGGGCCCCCATGTTATCCTAATGGGACTGACACATAAATCTCACATTATACACAATTACAGCGCGTTAGCGCCCTCTGTATGGAGCTTGTAGACAGTGGCCATGGAAGTACGGCCCGACAGGGCCGTCCGATGCTGCTTGTGAAATAAAAAAGATTTGGGGCGCGCTAGCGCCCTCTGTAGGTTGGAGACATTATGCACTGAAGAGGTTCAAGTGTACTTTTTATGTTTACTGACACAGATTAATTGCATATCAGAGCAATAAAATGTAGTGGGCGCGTTACACAGGTGTGGTGATAGAGGCACGCCCCTGACAAACCGGAAGTCCGCCATTTTGAAAAATGCTCAGTCCACTAATTTACTGTAAACTGTAAATTGCTCCAATTCGCACATACAAACTCCATTTAAAAATCCGAAACAGACATTTTATTGACCTTTCACCCCCGGACACAACAAATGTGAAAAAGTGACATTGTAGAAAAAAATTGTGGGGTGCCAAAAAGGTTTCTCGGAAATGGATGATATTCTGCAGAAAAATAGTTGGTATCTCGATCAAAAGTCACTGGGACTGTTATTCTCATGTCAGGAAAAGGCCATTCAAAAGTGTGGGAGACCTTCACAAGGAGTGGACTGAGGCTGGAGTCAGTGTATCAAGAGCCACCACACGCAGACGTATCCTGGACATGGGCTTCAAATGTCATATTCCTCTGGTTGAAGCATCCTGGTCTTCCATAACACCTCAGCAGTGCCACAGGCTGATTGCCTTAATGCGGTTGCGTAGCATGGATGCCGTCATTCAAGTAAAAGGACTAAGTACATATACAGGATTATAGTTTATATAGTTTTCAGAGGGCCCACATTTTTTTGTTTAAAATTCTTTTTTCGCAGATTTCATGTAATATTCAAATTTTCATTTTGGGGTTTTTACAAGCTGTAAGCCAAAATTTTCCACATTAAAAGAAAGGCTCGACATGTCACTTTGCATGCCATTAGTCTATATCATATACAGTGTTAGGAACGTTACTGACACAAGTATATTGGAACTCAAATGCAACACAGGAAGGAGTAGACGGGAACAGAAATATCTGAATTAGCCAGAAAAAGCAGGCACCAAACAAAACAAAGAAGGATAACCAAAATACTCCCAAAAGGACTAGTCATTTATTCAGACGGGAACAGAAAACAGATCTCTGGACAACCAGAATCAGAATCTCTCAAGATCACCAAGATATTCCCCAATAGGACTAGTATTTATTTATTCGGACAGGAACAGAAAACAGAATCTCTGGACAACCAGAATCAGAATCTCTCAGAAATATCACAGGGCTTGAAAGTCTCTCTTCGCAGGTTGACAATCTAGCAAGAGACTGACTGAACTGAGGGAGTATATATACCCTCCCCTGACTTGACGAGTGAATGAGGTGCAGCTGTGCAGAGCAGGAAAACTGGGCAAGCAGGAAACATGAACCGGAACGGGCCAAATCAAGGAGCAGGGAGTGAACCAGGACGTAAACAATAACAAACTAAGCAGAATCATGACAGTTACTTTAAAAAAGTAATTAGTTATAGTTACTCACTACTTGTTTCAAAAAGTAACTGAGTTAGTAACTGAATTACTCTATAATGAAAGTAACTCGTTACCAGGGAAAGTAACTATTTGCGTTACTGTTAAATAAAAAACTTGCTAAATATCAAAGAATTTTGTATTTTGTGTGTTCTTGTTGTTGTTGTTGCAGTTTTCAACGGGGGGGGGGGGGGGGGGGAGAGAGCCTCTGTGACTGAATGGTATTGACCAGCGTTTGCGCCGCTGTTTAATTAATGTAAGAATACGGCCGTATTCAAAGAGAATGAGGAGGAACAGGACTAAAAGAAACATGTGCCAAGGATCAGGGCAGACTTTACGCACAGGCATGAAGTCTCTCCGTTCATTCATCAGGCAAAACAATGTTTCTGGAGCGGAGCGCGGGGAGAGAGGAAGAAGAAAAGGCGCTGAGAGAGACACAGGGAGGGGGGAAAGACGCGTCTTCACCGATTCTGCGTCTTTGGGTTAAAAAATAAGTTCCAACACTACAGATCAATGAATCATTGACAATAATCACCAACTGGATTCTCCCCGCGGCCGCACCGCGCTGTGGGAGTGACGAGAGCAGAGATGCAACAGTACTCCGTGAGACTCCGCCCACCCTCTCCACCTCCTGCTGCGTGAGCTGACATCGCGGCGCTCATTCAGTCCAATTGTAACGGGCCACTTTGTTTACCCAGTAACGATAACGGCGTTGTACCGACGGGGAGAGTAATGAATTAGATCCGTTACTGAAAAATAACACCGTTCTTTTAAACGGCGTTATTCCCAACACTGATCATATATTAGTTTCACATTTTAAACTGAATTACATAAATTTACTTTTTCCACGATATTCTAATTTTCTGAGTTTCACCTGTAGAAAAGACTCTACCCTGACAGTATTTGACCATTTAAGACAAACTGTGTGATGTATCTGAAACACAACTTAATCTGCTCTTTATGTCCGTGAACTTTCATCTTAATTGCTATTGACAATTGGTGCAGTATTTGAATGCTGCCTTTGTAGTTTGTCATAACAAATTTCTACACCAGAAAAATTACCACTTTAATTTCAAGCATCTTAGTAATCATGCATTATTTGCTTACATTCAAGTAAACAAAACAAAAAACATTAATATCAATAAGAGTCAAAAACAGGTGTCTTAACAAGACATTTATTGAATTGAATACTTCTTAAAATCGACATTGACAAAACATTTATACATGTTTCAAACAATTGTCCATTGAAATAAACACAAAACATTTTCAATTTCTGTCATATTATGACATTTACATAATAGATACACATTTTTATTACAACATAAATACTTTTAAATAACCTTGTGAATACATTCAAACCTATTTACATCATACACAACAACAAAAAATAAGGATCACTAAGTGACAACTTAAATGTAGTTTAATTTAATATTATTTGAACCACTCTTGGTCTGGCCTGTCACCTAGAACCTGTTTGCCCTGGGAGTCCCTACAGAGGCGTAACACCCCTCACAACATAGCTCCTAGGATCCTTCAGGCGCTCAAACCTCTCCACCACGATAAGGTGGTAGTTCAAGGAGAGGAAAGTTTATTAACATTATTAGTGTCATTACAATAGAATAGATGATATACATTGTGTTCATTATATCCAATATTATTATTTACGGTTATGAAAAATACATTATGAAATTAATGGGTACATTATTTAGTTAGTGCTAATTATAAATCTACACCATCATAAAAATATACATGATTACAAATATTACCATTAGTGTCATTAAGAATACGTTAAAAAGTACATAACATTACATCATAAATACAATGCATACATTATTATTGACATTTATATTACATAATTGCAGACATGTATTATTGAAGGGACCCTTTGAACCAGTCAGAATGGTTCAAAACCAGAGACAACAAACCTTACAGTATGTGTGCACGCATCACTGTAAGGGACAACGCACAAAATAGAATCAAAACTAAATCAACGTTAAAACAATAACAACCGAAAGCCCTAAAACTACAATGCCTAAATCAGCAAACACATGATCCATAGCTAAGAAGACCTCTGCAAATAAATATCTGAAAACGTGCCATTACTGAATCTCCATGATCCAAAATCTAAGCCTATCATCAAAATGGACTCAAACGTTACAAACACAAAAGTATACAACACCCAAAATGTTTCCAAAGACAAACACACACATAAATTACAAATACAACAAATACATGATTACTGCCAATTATACAAATGTTATATACAATTTTAAAAAAGGGTCAAAGCCGTGAATGCTCAGTAATCAAGAGAGGAATGGACTGTTTAGAGCATGATGGAAAGGCATGGGAAGACAAAGTTGTAAGAGACAAGACAAGTCATATGTAAGGAGCAATGAGATGAGCCGGCACAATAAACAACAGCTGTCCATTTTAACTATATAGTAAATCTAATCTAAACGTGGCGTTTCAATGCATTTCCCCCTAAAAGAACAAACTATCCCTTCATGGTCGCTAAAGTATGTTGGCACGACTGAACAGTCAATATCATACTCACTAGAATTTAGATAGAAATGATCAATTAATGTCCCTCTCTCAGTTGTAGGAGATGTGACGTATTGAACATAACCTCTTTCTACCATAAATTGCAGAGACTTGTAGATTTCAATACGTCGTCATTAAAATCTCCCATCACAGCCACAGTGGCACAATGTGAGCTCAGCCAATTCAATAACCTGTCCAAGTTATATTTGAATAGAGACATGGGATAAGACGGTGGTCTGTAAACTACTGCTATGATGATTTGGTGCTCTGCAAAATAGTTAACTAAACACTCCAAATCGAAATCTCGTACTGTGATTTCATAGTTAATGTTTTCCTCACAGTACACGCCAACTCCACCGTACTGTTGGCCACACAAACTAACCAGCGCTGTGTGGTTACTGTGCTGGTACGAGATACTACGGGGACGACTATGGAAGGTATAACCTTCAATTTGACAACTATCAAAAGATGAGTCTACAGATAACCATGTCTCTACCACAGCAATACAGTTAGGCTGCAAAAGCTGTGTGCGTGAAGCTAAGTCAGACACATGTCGGGCTAATCCCTGTACATTCATAAAAATACTGTGAAAACATGTGCCTCTTGTCTGTGCCAGGGCAAACTGTCGACCACGAAGGGAGGCAGGTTCTCTAACGCGGCTTTAATGTTGCCCTTGCAGTAAATGGCCTTTTCCGAAAAGTCTTGAATTACAAGACCCTCTAGACTTAAAGCCGCAAGCGGCATCGAACGGCCCTCGCGGGCCGTGCCTCCTTTAGCACCTCCATTGCCGAGCCATAACCCTACCGAGAGCGCTAGTGCGGCCACACTGCATTTTATTGTCCTCATGTGCCATTAATCTTTGTCAATAAACATCCAAACTACATTTTTAGCCTCTCCATGTGAATAATGGCTCTAACCTGCAGAGGGCGCTAGCGCGCCCGAAATCTTTTTTATTTCACAAGCAGCATCGGACGGCCCTTACGGGCCGTACTTCTGTGGCCCTTGTCCACAAGCTCCTTACAGAGGGCGCTAACGTGCTGTAATTGTGTATAATGTGAGATTTATGTGTCAGTCCCATTAGGATAACATGGGGGGCCCTGGGCGTCTCCATGGCAACACCGTACAAAATACGGTATGGGTCTCATTGGCTTTTTTGATCGGGATGCCATCAACTATTTTTGTGCCAAATTTTATCCATTTCCGAGAAACTAATTTTTTTCAGATAATGCATTTTTTGTTGTCAGCCTAGAGGGGGCGCTGTCGCGCCCAATGTCACATTTTCACATTTGTTGTGTCCGGCGGTGAAAGGTGAATAAAATGTATATTTCCGATTTTTAATCGGAGTTTGTTTGTGCGAATGGGAGCATTTTGTTGTTTACGATAAGTTGCAAAATTCTTCGTAAAGATTGCGGCTTCGCCGCACACAAACCGTAAAACTTAGTCAAAAAATTTGGATAACTTTTGATGCCCCACATCTCGAGATGAGCTGGAGCGATTTGGAGCTCATTTGGTCAAACGCCCTAGGAGGAGTTCGTTCAAATGCGACGTCAGCGAAAACGCTGACTCAGCATTTTCCCACCTTCCTGTCAAAATGGCTGACTTCCGGTTTGTCAGGGGGCGTGGCCACAATAATATTTTTTGTTTGTCGTCACATGACGAATGTCTGTACCAAATCTCGTCGCTCTACGACAAAGTTGACGTTGAACCCTTCTCCATAGGCGTAATGTATTTTGACTTTGTATGTGGCGCTGTCGCGCCATTTTTTATTTCCCAAATCTTTTTTCTTTCACAAGCAGCATTGGACGGCCCTGACGGGCCGCACTTCTATGACCACTGTCCACAAGCTCCTTACAGAGGGCGCTAACGCGCTGTGATTGTGTATAATGTGAGATTTATGTGTCAGTCCCATTAGGATAACATGGGGGCCCTGGGCGTCACCATGGCAACACCGTACAAAATACGGTATGGGTCTCATTGGCTTTTTTGATCGGGATGCTATCAACTATTTTTGTGCCGAATTTCATCCATTTCCGAGAAACTATTTTTTTTCAGATAATGCATTTTTGTTCTCAGCCTAGAGGGGGCGCTGTCGCGCCCAATGTCACGTTTTCACATTTGTTGTGTCCGGGGGTGAAAGGTCAATAAAATGTATATTTCCGATTTTTAATCGGAGTTTGTTTGTGCGAATGGGAGCAATTTGTTGTTTATGATAAGTCGCAAAATTCTTCGTAAAGATTGCGGCTTCGCCGCACACAAACCGTAAAACTTAGCCAAAAAATTTGGATAACTTTTGATGCCCCACATCTCGAGATGAGCTGGAGCGATTTGGAAGTAAATTGGTGAAACGCCCTAGGAGGAGTTCGTTAAAATGCGATGTAAGCGAAAACGCTGACTCAGCATTTTCCCACCTTCCTGTCAAAATGGCGGACTTCCGGTTTGTCTGGGGGCGTGGCCACAATAATATTTTTGTTTGTCGTCACATGACGAATGTCTGTACCGAATCCCGTCGCTCTATGACAAAGTTGACGTCGGCCCCTCCTCCATAGGCGCAATGTATTTTCACTTTTGTAGGTGGCGCTGTCGCGCCATTTTTTATTTCCCCAATACGAAACACATATTTAAATTAATTTTTCACCGGACCGGAATTTTGGGCAAAGTTTGGTGAGTTTTCGACCATGTTCAGGGGGTCAAATTGCTGCTCAAAGAGCAGAAGAAGAAGAAGAAGAAGAAGAAAGAATAAAGAATAATAATAATATTTCTTGCAAAAACAATATAGTCGCTTTCGCGACGACAACATATTATACATTTTTGGAAAGCTCTCAACCACCCCCACGCAGCCGTGGGGGTGGTTGTCGTAGTTTGGATGTTTATTGACAAAGATTAATGGCACATGAGGACAATAAAATGCAGTGTGGCCGCACTAGCGCTCTCGGTAGGGTTATGGCTCGGCAATGTAGGCACTAAAGGAGGCACGGCCCGCGAGGGCCGTTCGATGCCGCTTGCGGCTTTAATTATTATTAGGCCCGAGCGGCCTGCCGTCGCAAGGGCCTATTGTAATCGCAACGCAGTGCGCGGAGCGCACTGTACCTAGGTGCGCGGAGCGCACGAAAACAGCGCGAAGCGCTGTCCCCCAGGCAACCGTAAACTCACTATGTAAAACAGTGACTGCCCACACCTCTGGTGTGGGCTCTTTATACTTGTTATTGCAGGAAAATTAATGGGTAAACGCAACGCAGTGCGCGAAGCGCACTGTACCTAGGTGCGCGGAGCGCACGAAAACAGCGCGAAGCGCTGTCCCCATGTCAACCGTAAACTCACCGTGTAAAACAGTGACTGCCCACACCTCTGGTGTGGGCCCTTTATACTTGTTATTGCATGAAAGTGAATGGGGGTATATGGCCAACTGACATACGGAAGTGGATGACGAGCGCGAAGCGCTCGTCATCCACCTCGGACCCCCACGGCTGTGTGGGGGTCGTTAAGAGCTTTCCAAATATGTATAATATGTATAAAACGAACTCCTCCTAGGACGTTTCACCAAATGAGCTCCAAATCGCTCCAGCTCATCTCGAGATGTGGGGCATCAAAAGTTATCCAAATTTTTTGGCTAAGTTTTACGGTTTGTGTGCGGCGAAGCCGCAATATTTACGAAGAATTTTGCGACTTATCGTAAACAACAAAATGCTCCCATTCGCACAAACAAACTCCGATTAAAAATCGGAAATATACATTTTATTGACCTTTCGCCCCCGGACACAACAAATGTGAAAAAGTGACATTGGGCGCGACAGCGCCCCCTCTAGGCTGAGAAGAAAAAATGCATTATGGGGAAAAAATTAGTTTCTCGGAAATTGATAAAATTCGGCACAAAAATAGTTGATGGCATCTCGGTCAAAAAAGCCAATAGGACCCATACCGTATTTTGTACGCTGTTGCCATGGTGACGCCTGGGGCCCCCCATGTTATCCTAATGGGACTAACACATAACTCTCACATTATACACAATCACAGCGCATTAGCGCCCTCTGTAAGGAGCTTGTGGACAGTGGTAATGGAAGTACGACCCGCAAGGGCCGTCCGATGCTGCTTGTGAAATAAAAAAGATTTGGGAAATAAAAAATGGCGTGACAGCGTCACATACAAAAGTCAAAATACATTACGCCTATGGAGAAGGGTTCAACGTCAACTTTGTCGTAGTGCGGCGGGATTCGGTACAGACATTCGTCATGTGACGACAAACAAAAAATATTATTGTGGCCACGCCCCCTGACAAACCGGAAGTCCGCTATTTTGACAGGAAGGTGAGAAAATGTTGAGTCAGCGTTTTCGCTGACGTCGCATTTGAACGAACTCCTCCTAGGCCGTTTCACCAAATGAGCTCCAAATCGTTCCAGCTCATCTAGAGATGTGGGGCATCAAATGTTATCCAAATTTTTTGGCTAAGTTTTACGGTTTGTTTGCGGCGAAGCCGCAATCTTTACGAGAATTTTGCGATTCATCAGAAACTACAAATTGATCCAATTTGTACAAACAAACTCCGATTAAAAATCGGAAATATACATTTTATTGACCTTTCACCCCCGGACACAACAAATGTCAAAAAGTGACATTGGGCGCGATAGCGCCCCCTCTAGGCTGAGAACAAAAAATGCATTATGGGGAAAAAATTAGTTTCTCGGAAATTGATAAAATTCAGCAGAAAAATAGTTGATGGCATCTCGATCAAAAAAGCCAATGAGACCCATACCGTATTTTGTACGGTGTTGCCATGGAGACGACCGAGGCCCCCCATGTTATCCTAATGGGACGGACACATAAATCTCATATTATACACAATTACAGCGCGTTACCGCCCTCTGTAAGGAGCTGGTGGACAGTGGTCATGGAAGTACGACCCGTTAGGGCCGTCCAATGCTGCTTGTGAAATAAAAAAGATTTGGGGCGCGCTAGCGCCCTCTGCAGGTTAGAGCCATTATTTACATGGAGAGGCTAAAAATGTAGTTTTGATGTTTACTGACAAAGATTTATGGCACATCAGGGCAATAAAATGTAGTGGGCGCGTTAGCGCCCTCGGTACTGTTACAAAGGCGCTAAAGGAGGCACGGCCGCGAGGGCCGTTCGATGCCGCTTGCGGCTTTAATTCTTTCTTTCTTTCTTTCTTTCTTTCTTTTGCACTGTCGCAATTTTCACCCAGTGAACATCGATGAAAAGTCACAGATTTTGGCCCAAAATTCAAACCCGATCCGACGCAACTTTTGACTATTTCGAAATTTTGAATTTCAAAATAGTGGCGCGAGAGCGCCACCTCCGTTTTTTTTAACATTGCGAGATAGGACTTGGCCAAAAATGAAGTTTGTCGTAGAATCATAAAAATCGGTACAGACGTGCATCATGACAAGTTGAGCAAAAAATATTATTACGGCAATGCCGTCCGCCATATTGGGTGTCGGCCATTTTGGATGACAGCCCGCGAAGCGGGAATCCGCCTTTATTTTTCACTTTGTACAAAATCTATCTCCTCCTAGAGCGTTTATCGGAACGACCTAATTTTGGGTGGAACATAATCTTGAGAAGTAGAACTTTAAAAGTTATCCAAATTACTTTTCTAAGTTTTACGTTTTTTATGCGGCGAAGCCGCAAACTGTACGAAGTATTTTGAGATTTTTCGCAAACAAAAATGGCTCCCATTCGCACATATGGAGCCCGATTTCGCTCATTTTGTTATCAGTTGTTAAAGTCTCAGTCCTAAACACTTTCATTTGGCAAAATTCAAATTGGGCGCGATAGCGCCCCCTATAGGAATTATACGGAGAGTACAAATTTTAGTTTTACGAAAATTCAAATAATTTGGCACAAAATTCTATTTGGTCGTTCCGATCAGAAAAGTCAATCACACCCATGCCATATTGTTCACGGTGTTGCCGTAGCGATGACCAGAACGTCCCATTTTATTCTGATGGAAAAATGTTAAACTCCATAATTCAGCAAGAAGTGAGGAACCAAAGTACTTTAGATAACCTTTGTGGATGTTCTGCGGCACAGCCGCAGCCCTAAGTAAAATGTAAAAATATGCTTCAGTTTGCAGATATAGTGTGATACAAATTACTCATACAAATTTTTCTCTGTATAATGTCAAAATTGAGTGGGAAAAAAGTTAAAAACAAACATAAAGGCAGTAGCAATACCATAATTTTAGATTGAGGGAGACAAAAGGGCGCGAAGCGCCCCCTTGCTTTAGGCAGGGCGGTCGGCGAGGGCCGATAATCGCCGCTTGCGGCTATATTTTAAAGGATTGTTTTTGTATTGATACTTACCATACATACCAATAGACCATTCAGCAGATTTTCCATTAGCACTATTTTTTAATGCACCATTACAAATACATGAAATATATGTCATTGAATAAGTAAATGTTCATTGAATTAAACCAAGACTTACTTTAAGGTGTCAATAAATATTTTAAGGAGTTATGCAAAATGTTCTTTTAGGACGTTTAGTTTTAATCATGTTCTAGACCTTCCTTCTCATTTATATTGTGAAGTTACTTAATACCCCCGTACTTAATACTGAGTATTGTCCCTTTTTACATCAATGACAGCCTGTAATGTTTTGTGGTAGTTGTGGATGAGGCTCTTGATTTCCTCAGATGGTAAATCTGCCTATTCTTCTAGGCAAAAATCCTCCAGTGTTAATGGGGAGATCTCAAATGTGCAGTTCATGCAAGACAGCTCAAGGTTTTACATGAACTGGAGGTTTTTTGCCAAGAAGAATTGGCAGATTTACCATCTGAGAAAATCAAGAGCCTCATCCACAACTACCACAAAACATTACAGGCTGTCATTGATGTACAGGTACACATTACGTACAGGGTTATGTAAACTTTTGATCAGGGTCATTTGGGAAGTTTCTGTTGTCATGATTTAAAAAGAGTAAACAGTTTTTATATAATAGAATCACTAATCACGAGCAAAAGAAAGATTTGTATGTTATTATACATATTCTCTGAAAAAGTATGTTGGGGATGTAAACTTATTAGCCCAGCTATCTGTCAAACTCATTCCTCAAACTCAGAGGCAGAACCAGAGCGATTCTCTGGTCAAATTAAAAAAAAAGTGTCTATTCGCAAACTTCATGATCCCTCTGCAGAGCAATGGATTAGATCATAAAAAGCCCAAGTCAATTTGGTTTGAGGAGTGGCCATACTGCACCTACTTACAACATAAAATTAAATAGAATTTTTCTTTTTTTATTACTTGTAATGATTATTTAAATTATTTATTGACACATTCAATTTTTGATGAGTTCATTGATTATTTTTCAATGAAAATTTAATTATTTGTCTACTTCAATTTTATACAAGAGTGTATTTTCTCCCTCTGGCACAATTAAACTATAACAGCAGATAATGCAGAGGAAAGTACAACTCAACAATCAAGGAACAGGATGGATAGACAAATATGGATTATTTATATTGCTACTGGTCTTTAGACACACTCATGAGTATCTTTGCAACAATCAGTAATCTGAAAAGTTTGAAATGTCTGCTGAAGTTTGGGTGGATAGTTCAAGTCCAACGCGTATATATCGCCAACAAGAATGCAGGAGGCCTTGGCGACATTGCCCAAACCTGTGATGCATTGAAGGCCATCAATGTTGTTCTCATACGTGTCACTGACTTTGATGATCTTCAGTGGATAGGAGATATTCTGCTGAGTGTCCTCAATTTCCTCCAGATTCTATTTGAGAGGGAAAAATAAATTAAACATTGAATTCAGAGAAACTGAAGGCGGATAAGCTCTGCTGATATTCTCGGACCAATATGTTGTTAATTTTGATAATTGTCTCTAGGACACCATTTATTTTACTTAAACTCAACCACCCCACTCCATCAGTAACAATTGTTTAAATCGCGTCTCCCTTGTGTGATGTAATCAATTTAGTACTCTACCTGCACTTTTCTTCACAATCATTTCTTCACATAAACTATTATTTAAATAACAGACGGTATCTCACATAATAAAGTAAACATTTAAAAAATGTCTAATCTTGTCATACCCACTTTAAAATCTACTTAACCGATTATATGTATAGTATTTGTAACATGGTATTTATATAGCACTTTTCAAGACACTGAAAGCCCTATACAGTAGATCATTCTTTCACTCCACGCCCTGGGACAGGCTGACTGAAGTGAGGCTGCCAATTTGAAACAAAATCACAGCAATTAGAGACCAACTAAGATTACTCCCACTATTAGTACTTAGCAAATCCAACTGTATAAGACCACTAACATCTGCCTTGACCTGGTCAAAATGACCTGAGGAGAGCTGGGACCACTGTCACAAAGGTTACCATAGTTACACAGTCATCGATTCATATCATTTAGGTCCCGCTGCTTAAGCCAGCACATGTTCAGTTATGTCCAACTGAAGTTTGCCATTGACCATTCCTTCCAGAGGAGGACAGGGGAATGTCATATGGTCATATGAGACCAAAATGTAAGTTTTTGGGATAATCTGCACTTGCTGAGTTTTAGAGATGGTATCGGAGAGGATTTGTCAATACAACTACTCCTAACGATACTCCTTATCGGTCCGGTATTTTATCGATACTCTCATCGATGGCTATGTTTTTAAATAAAAAAGAGAGAGAAAAAAGACCATTAATTTGTTAAATATTTTTAACCTTTGGAACAGCAAAGAACACAAATTAAAGTTAAACTACAAAATAACTAATAACTTATTTTATATAACAAGCAGAATTACATACACATTAGATTACATTACATAAGATTACCTTAAAATAAGTCGATTACAGGGCTCTAGACTAACTTTTATCCTACTCGCAATGGTGCAACCTTTATTTTAATTCATAAATGTGTGTTCTCAAAACACACAAGAGCATTCATAAACGAACAAAAAATAAATAGTGTGTTTATTGTCAAACGTGTCAAAGACAGATCAGCTTATAGTACGGTACTTTATTATATACCCTGAAAAGAGATTGGAAATTGTACCTGTTGATCTGAAATCAAGTCCTCTGGCTTCTCCCCGATGTACTCAATCAGGCCTCGGATTACGACTTCCCTCCTCTTTTCTACAGTAGAGGTTGGATCCTACAAAACAACATAGAAATAAACACCAATTAGGAAGTATTCAGCTCTCCTTATCTTGAATATGTTTTCATATTCTGCTTTTATATGTTTTATATCTAAATGAAGACAAAGACAAATGATGTAAGAGACAAGCAATGACAAATGGTAAAACAATTAATGGAATAAATACATTGTAAAACCATAAGGCTTTGAATATACACATTTGCCTCAATGTTATGTTTGATTGACAACAGCAGAGAATTTAAAGCATTTGAATCACAATTGTGATTTCTAAAGAGAACAGATGACCAAAATGATAAATTAAAAAAAAGAGGAATGAAGGGTCCGTGTACCTTTCGTTCAATCAATTTTCAATTTGAAAACGACAATAAAATTACACAGAAATGTGTGCTATCAGCATTTTTCATTTCATAAAATGAAACGAAATCACTCAAATTGGCACGTATTTTCATATTTCAATATTATACAAAAACGAAAAAATGTAAATTGAAATCACAGCCTCAGAGCGTCATTATTTCGTTTTCTCGATTTGCGTATAGCCGGAAGTTCGGCTGTACGGTTCACATTAAGGTCCGACCTGAAACACAAATTTAGATAAAAACTAACGCGGAGATTGTATACATTGTTCAATTTTCAGTTCTTTGTCCTGGGGTATTAGCACTCCTTTATAATAATTCCTGGGATTGGTTATGCACGGAGCTAACTACAGATGCTAGGTGGCCAACGCGCCCGTAGCAGGTCGCAGATGGCACTACCTGGAGTGCGTAACTCGTGCGCTTCCCCGAGCTCCTTTCTCCTCTTCGAAACAATGCACGAGTCTTGTGTCCACCTAGATGCGGACTCTCTACATTTTTGTAGACTCTGACATTCTGCGAGATGGATTGGACCGAACGCTTTAGCTACAATTACGCACGGAGCTAAACATACTGTGCCAAGTGGCCAGTGCGCCGTTCGCAGGCTGGGAAGGTGGCACAACCTGGGGCGCGTAGGTCGTGCTGTCCCTTGAGCGTATCTCTCCTCCACTTTGATGTTCGAGTTTTTGTTCAAGATTAGGACTCTCAACATTTGCGCACTCACCTGGAACACCTCCCCAACTGACCAGTTCTATAGCCCCAAGGAGGGCTTTAGTAAACAGCGGTTTATTGTAAAAATAAAATTTAAAAAAATGGTTAAATTGTATTATTATTAGTGAAACATTATGGAGTCATCGATCACTTATGATACTGAATATTTGTTCTGTCTTGTGCAGAACGGATCAGAATTTTTGCTTCATCAAATTGAAAAGTACAAGCCAAGCCATGCGCAAGATGTATGCATTATATTGATAAATAAACCGCTGGCGTTGGCCACCTAGCATAGCGCTGTAGTTAGCTCCGTGCATAACCAATCCCATCTCTGAGGAATTATTATAAAGGAGTGCTAATTCCCCAGGACAAAGAACTGAAAATTGAACAATGTATACAATCTCCGTGTTAGTTTTATCTAAATTTGTGTTTCAGGTCGGACCTTAATGTGAACCGTACAGCCGAACTTCCGGCTATACGCAAATCGATAAAACGAAATAATGACGCTCTGAGGCAGTGATTTCAATTTTCATTTTTTCGTTATTGAAATATGAAAATACGTGCCAATTTGAGTGATTTCGTTTCATTTTATGAAATGAAAAATGCTGATAGCACACATTTCTGTGTAATTTCATTATCGTTTTCAAATTGAAAAATTGATTGAACGAAAGGTACACGGACCATGAAGGCAGACAAATGACTTTATCTTTCCCAGCTAGTATTCAAATACTGTTTGAATCAAACAGTTCAATAGCTTCAACATGCCACACAACATTTTTTTATATAATGAAGGAAAAATATGTATAGGAGAAATGTGGCCTATGGACTAAATTTAAACTTTGTGTAAACAATGCATACCTTAATGATTATTGGCTTGAGCCTCTGACCAAGAGCTCCACCTTTCGTTTGCTCAAGACAAGTTCCACTGACCAATCTGTAAGCATAAGAAAAACATTTTAAAAAAGGCATTTATCATGGAATTTATCAAAACTTTACGGTGCGGGTCATAACACTGACAACATGCAGTAGCTGTTAGCTTAACGTTAACTTTCTGCTATAACAAGCAACTTTCTGACCGAGAGGAAATCAGAGCGATCTCAGGTAGGAATAAACATGCTGAACTGTTTTCTGTCTCTGCACCATCATGCTCTCCACCTGTCTCCTCCTCGCGAGTCACTCTGCTGAGCTCTCCTCCTCGGTCCTCTCTCTGACCTGTGCTCGTAGCTGCTGCGCTAATCGTAGAGTAGTGCAGCAAAAGGCGGACATAAAAGTGAAAACTAGGGACGTCTGCGGGGACATTAACTGTCACCAAGCACGTATTGGTAGAAAATAATAGAAGATTAATAAATGTCGGGGCACGTTGCCGTGTGTATTTTCCACTTGCCCCTCCGGCAACAAGAGAAGGCAGGACAGTGGGACTTTGGTCTAGTTATGCTAGCGGCGTACCGTTAGCAACAGCTAGCTAATAGTTAGCAGCTCCAAACTGCGAGAACTTCACCTGTTATTATGGTTCAGAAAATGTGAGGGGTTGTTGGTAATGTTACGAGTCCTAACACAAATCACTTTGCTAAACAACGACCGTGTAGGACGATCATTCTAGCACATTTTTTATTGTTGGGGACTAGAGTAGCGAGTTAGGCTAACATGAAGTCATTTTGGACACGAACTGCCAAGAAAATGAAACAACAATTTGACCACAGACTGTGTATATTTGATCAATACACAGCAAACGTTACAGAGAACGCACCATATTAAACAATCTTGAGGGAAACTTACTTTGAGCTGGATTTCACGGGAAACCACAAGATCATGTCCATGGCTTGCTCAGCGTCCTCAACAACAAGCTGGTGGTTGGAACCGGTCTGAACCGGAAGCAAACTCCCGCCCAGTGGAATTTACTTTGTATCAACACTTATTAGTAGCTTTAGATTTAAGAAGCGCAGCACTGCCCCAAATATTTGTTCTAAATTGATTTCAATACACACACAAACATTATTTGTGGGTATACTGTTCTCATATTAGTAAATTGAAATAATTTCTCCAATATTAAAAGCACAAGATTAAATTGTAAGTCCAAAATTGCAGTAATAAGTACTTTGATTCAAAGTTGTGCTTGCAACACTTGCCTCCCCTCACACATACACTAATGCACAATGCAAAATAAACACTGTAATACAGTGGTCCCTCGCTATATCGCGGTTCACTTTTCGCGGCCTCGCTCTTTCGCGGATTTATTTTTAGCACAATCGTGTATGCTTAGTTACAGAGTATGAACGCCATACACGCATTGTATTCTGCGTCCTGATTGGCTAGTCGCAGAGTGAGCCTCTCTCGTTGCAAAGAGGATCTTTGTGTGTCCCGTCAACACATCAGCGCACACACTACACACCACAGAGTCACAACAGCACAAGCCGGGCATGAGCGGGTCTGACTCTGCGTTCACTTTCTCTGAGCTTTTCCGCGAAAATAAACACCGCTAACAAGTGGCGCTCGCCTGAGCTAAACACTCGCCTTCTGAAGCTGAAACTGCTACGATAAAACTTTGGTTGCAGCTACAATTGTCTCTTAGTTTGATCACGCGCACAGCAGAGACAAGAGAAGCTCACGATGTTTCCATCCCCACGTCTGTAATGTGAATCTAAAAATCATATATGACCCACAAAAAAAGAACCCGTGAACTAGTGACAATTAGTCTATAAAGTGTGTGGTGAGGGGTTTTACAGCCTTAAAACATATATAATATTTGTAAAAAATAAAGCGGTCTACTTCGCGGATTTCGTTTATTGCGGGCTATTTTTAGAACGTAACCCCCGCGATAAACGAGGGACCACTGTACTGTAATTGGACAGTAGGGTGGAGAAATGTCTAAAGTTCTTAACCCCCTAATCTGTTCCTTATGATACAAAAACAAAAATACACTGTAGAAGAAGAAGAAGAAGAAGATCTTTATTTATATAGCGCCTTTCACAGACATGGTCACAAAGCGCTTTTACATGAGAGCATTTTACATTCACTCCATACTTGGTGGTGTTTCCCCTGGGGGAGACTGACAGAAGCGCTGTCGCAATTACACACATCTGCGCCAACGGTCCCTCTGACCACCTCCATGCATTCACACACATCATTCATCCTGGCCTATTGTACATGTTTTTGGTGGTAGGGGAAACCGGAGTACCCGGAGGAAACCTACGCAGACATGGGGAGAACATGCAAACTCCACACAGAAAGGCCCTGTCCAGGTGGGAATCGAACCCGGGACCTTCTTGCTGTGAAGCGAGAGCACTAACCGCTGCGCTACTGTATGCAAAGTTTGAACAATTTTTTATTTTATTTTTAAGGGCAGGTCAAGTGCCAATCCAATCCAATGGACAGCAGTGTGCAAAGTAGAGGCCGATATTTGGGGATTTTACAATATCGGCTATCGGTCGATCTAGCGCCGAAAAAAGGCCGATATTTCCGGGACCGATGGAGACTTCCTGTTTTTTGCATTGGAAAGAGCAAAGTCAGGGCTTTTAAACGAGCCCTCCCACAATTCCCTAGGCCTTGGAAAAAATCAAATTTGAACTGAAAGGAAGCTAGATGATTTTCATGGGGCCAATAATCGCTGCTTTGCGGCTATATTTCAAATGATTTTCATGGTTTTGAGGCATTCAGGGCTCTGTACAAAGCGTATTTTGTGACTGAATGCTGTGAATGGGTCACAAATAAACCAGGTCTGGACTTTGGTCTGAGACTTCAGTGGAATCCGACAAATGTCAACAGAGTCTTAAGAGTTGCTATTAATGCCGCCAACTTCTGTATTTTGTCATCGTTTTCGTGAGCAGAACAGTTTTGCAAAGAAATTACATAACATAAAATAAAATAAATTCTAGTGTGTGAAACTTCAGATGATAAACTACTTTGACTTGAATTTCAGCCATTTCAATCAAAAGCGTGACCACCTGCAGCTGATTGTTGCAAGTTTTTTTGTTCATAATCTCATAAATGTCCTGCTGATTAATTTAAATCCACACTGATTAGGATGAGCCAATCGCGTGGCACAATTGCAGTGATCACACACAGCAAGAAGGTTCTGGGTTTGATTCCTGGGCCGGGCCTTTCTGTGTGGAGTTTCAATGTTTGCCCTGTGTCTGTAAATTGTGCCGACAAACTAAAAACAATTTTTCCCGTAAAGCGGATCAGGCTCTGAACCTGACCTCGAAGGCTTCGTGTGGATCCTGGCTCATGTTTCAGAGTCATGTGTGGGCTCACACCTCTCACTCCCCACATCTCCCTCTCCTGCTCTCCTCCCTCCTCTATTCTGCAGGGCTTGTTGTTTTTACCCATGAGAGCCACATGTCCAAATGAGGCACTCCCCTACTGCATACAGTTACCCCCGGCTACCATTAAATCCGGTTAAGGTCCGGTGCGGCGTCCGCGAACTTAGAAAGTCATTAAAACCAATGTTGCACACTCACACTGCTCCGTGTAGTCCGGGTCCGGCTACTGAGGCCATCCGGAGGCCTTCCGGCGGGAACGGAAAGAATCCGCAAGAAGTCTATTTTTGACCGGAGCCCCAACGGATCAAGCTGACGGAAACACGAGCCAAACAGAAAGTCAGGTCTCATGAGAAAAGAAGATCCGGTGTATTTTAAAATAAAATCTGTCCGCTCACTACTTATTTGGTCTCGTTTACCGCCTGTACACGCGTGTAACGTCGGAAATGTAAACATTCCTCCATTACCAGTGACACAGGGGCACTAGTGTGTTGCAAAGCATCCACTTCACTGGGGAGAGTAGTTGTACTGGCAAATACGGCTTTTGTTTACAAAAACTACCTATATATGGGGCTTTTTATCACGTGAACTCGCACCCAGAGCAAAACTCACGTGCACTTCTGTTCTCGAGAGGGCCGTTTCTGTGCCTGGTGCAGCATCTGGCGCCGGAGCTGGCGGAGCCACAGTGTCAGCCGGACTCACTGATATGGTAGTTTGGGGCAAACCTGGACCGGATCAGGACCGAACCCGGACCGTAGTTAATGTGAGCCGGGGGTTAGATGCCCTCTGCCGCTGCACTCACAGGGCACAGCGAGTGTTCATTGTCATTCTGAGCAGGTGCAGTTTTCCATAGAAGGCTACAAGGAGTTTAGTGAGATTAGGTTTCAGACACGACTGAAACTGAGCAGATCACATAAGGGTCAGTTCAGCTCTGAATACAAACGGGTGTCCTCGGATTGGACAAAACATACGACAGAGGAGAATCATGTGCTACAAGGTCTCTTCCTGATATTCAGTACCTTGACCACGCCCACATCTGGAGATTTGTAAAATGATCGAATATTTGTAAAATTACTGCATGTTGAATACACAGTATACTTTTGAACTGATGTATATTTTTCTATATATATATGCATTTGAGGTGCCGTGTGTAGTGTGTTGATATGTGTGTACATGTGTGTAGGAGGCGGTGTGTGTAGTGTGTTGATATGTGTGTACATGTGTGTAGGAGGTGGTGTGTGTAGCCTGTTGAATATATGTTGGTACATGTGTGTAGAAGGCGGTGTGTGTTAGCGTGTTGAATATATGTGTGTGTACATGTGTGTAGGAGGCGGTGTGTGTCGTTAATGTGTTGATATGTTTGTACATGTGTGTAGGAGGCGGTGTGGGTTGTGGGTAGGCGTCGGTTGAATATATGTGTGTACATGGTTGTGTAGGTAGGCGGTGTCTGTCGTGTGTTGATATGTGTGTACATGTGTGTAGGAGGCGGTGTGTGTAGCGTGTTGATATATGTTTGTACATGTGTGTAGGAGGTGGTGTGTGTAGCGTGTTGAATATATGTTTGTACATGTTGGTGTAGGAGGTGGATGTGGTGTAGTGTGTTGATGTTTGTTGTTGAGGAGCGGTGGTGTAGGGGTGGTGTATGTGTGTAGGGGCGTGCTGTGTGTGTGATGTGTGTACATGTGTGTAGGGGGGTGTGTGTGCGTGTGTATATGTTGTACATGTGTGTGGAGGTGGTGTGTAGTGGTGTTGAATATATGTTTGTACATGTGTGTAGGAGGCGGTGTGTGTAGTGGTTGATATGTTTGTACATGTGTGTAGAGGCGTGTGTGTGGTGTTGATATTTTTTACATGTTGTAGGAGGCGTGTTGTTCGTGTGTTGAATATATGTTGTACATGTGTGTAGGAGGCGGTGTGTGTTGTGTGTTGAATATATGTTGTACATGTGTGTAGGAGGCGTGTGTGTGTGTGTTATATATGTTTGTACATGTGTGTAGGAGGCGGTGTGGTGTAGGTGTTGATATGTGTGTCATGTGTGTAGGAGGCGGTTGGTAGTGTGTTGATATGTTTGTACATGTGTGTAGGAGGCGGTGTGTGTCGTGTTGATTGTGTGCATGTGTGAGGCGGGTGTGTCGTGTGTTATATGTGTGTACATGTGTGTAGGAGGCGGTGTGGTGTCATGTGTTGATATGTGTGTACAAGTGTGTAGGAGGCGGTGTGTGTAGTGTGTTGATGTGTGTACATGTGTGTAGGAGGCGGTGTGTGTAGTGTGTTGAATATATGTGTGTGTACATGTGTGTAGGAGGCGGTGTGTGTAGTGTGTTGATATGTGTTTACATGTTGTTTGGAGGCGTGTGTGTGTAGCGTGGTTGGAATATATGTGTGTACATGTGTGTAGGAGGCGGTGTTGTGTGTCGTGTTTTCAATATATGTGTGCACACGGTGGTGTTGGGAGGCGGTGTGTGTCGTGTGTTGATATGTGTGTACATGTGTGTAGGAGGCGGCCTGGCGCATATGTGATATGGTCTGGATTGTGGTGGTGTGTGTCGTGTGTATTTATGTGTATAATGTGTGTAGAGGCGGTGTGTGCTGTTGAATATATGTGTGTACATGTGTGTAGGAGGCGGTGTGTGTAGTGTGTTGATATGTGTTAGGAGGCGTGTGTGTCGGTGTTGATGTGTGTGTACATGTGTGTAGGAGGCGGTGTGTGTAGTGTGTTGATATGTGTGTACATGTGTGTAGGAGGCGGTGTGTGTAGTGTGTTGATATGTGTGTACATGTGTGTAGGAGGCGGTGTGTGTCGTGGTTTCAATATATGTGTGTACACGTGTGTAGGAGGCGGTGTGTGTAGTGTGTTGATATGTGTGTACATGTGTGTAGGAGGCGGTGTGTGTGTGTGTTGATATTGTGTACAAGTGGTAGGAGGGGTGTGTGTTTGTTGATATGTGTGTACATGTGTGTAGGAGGCGGTGTGTGTAGCGTGTTGAATATATGGTGTACATGCGTGTACGAGGTGGTGTGTGTGTGTGTTGATATGTGTGTACATGTGTGTAGGAGGCGGTGTGTGTAGTGTGTTGATATGTGTGTACATGTGTGTAGGAGGCGGTGTGTGTCGTGTGTTGATATGTGTGTACATGTGTGTAGGAGGCGGTGTGTGTCGTGTGTTGATATGTGTGTACATGTGTGTAGGAGGCGGTGTGTGTAGTGTGTTGATATGTGTTTATATGTGTGTAGGAGGCGGTTGTGTGTAGCGTGTTGAATATATGTGTGTACATGTGTGTAGGAGGCGGTGTGTGTCGTGTTTTCAATATATGTGTGCACACGTGTGTTGGAGGCGGTGTGTGTCGTGTGTTGATATTTGTGTACATGTGTGTAAGAGGCGGTGTGTGTAGCGTGTTGATATGTGTGTACATGTGTGTAGGAGGCGGCCTGCGCATATGTGATTGCTCTGATGGCGGTGTGTGTCGTGTGTTGAATATATGTGTGTACATGTGTGTAGAGGCGGTGTGTGTAGTGTGTGTTACATGTGTGTAGGAGGCGGTGTGTGTAGTGTGTTGATATCTGTGTACATGTGTGCAGGAGGCGGTGTGTGTCGTGTGTTGATATGTGTGTACATGTGTGTAGGAGGCGGTGTGTGTCGTGTGTTGATATGTGTGTACATGTGTGTAGGAGGCGGTGTGTGTCGTGTGTTGATATGTGTGTACATGTGTGTAGGAGCCGGTGTGTGTCGTGTGTTGATATGTGTGTCCATGTGTGTAGGAGGCGGTGTGTGTAGCGTGTTGAATATATGTGTGTACATGCGTGTACGAGGTGGTGTGTGTAGTGTGTTGATATGTGTGTACATGTGTGTAGGAGGCGGTGTGTGTAGTGTGTTGATATGTGTGTACATGTGTGTAGGAGGCGGTGTGTGTCGTGTGTTGATATGTGTGTACATGTGTGTAGGAGGCGGTGTGTGTCGTGTGTTGATATGTGTGTACATGTGTGTAGGAGGCGGTGTGTGTAGTGTGTTGATATGTGTTATATGTGTGTAGGAGGCGTTGTGTGTAGCGTGTTGAATATATGTGTGTACATGTGTGTAGGAGGCGGTGTGTGTCGTGTTTTCATATATGTGTGCACACGTTGTTGGAGGCGGTGTGTGTCGTGTGTTGATATTTGTGTACATGTGTGTAAGAGGCGGTGTGTGTAGCGTGTTGATATGTGTGTACATGTGTGTAGGAGGCGGCCTGCGCATATGGATTGCTCTGATGGCGGTGTGTGTCGTGTGTTGAATATATGTGTGTACATGTGTGTAGGAGGCGGTGTGTTGTATGTGTGTACATGTGTGTAGGAGGCGGTGTGTGTAGTGTGTTGATATCTGTGTACATGTGTGCAGGAGGCGGTGTGTGTCGTGTGTTGATATGTGTGTACATGTGTGTAGGAGGCGGTGTGTGTCGTGTGTTGATATGTGTGTACATGTGTGTAGGAGGCGGTGTGTGTCGTGTTTTCATATATGTGTGACACGTGTGTAGGAGGCGGTGTGTGTAGTGTGTTGATATGTGTGTCATTTGTGTAGGAGGCGGTGTGTGTAGTGTGTTGATATGTGTGTACATGTGTGTAGGAGGCGGTGTGTGTAGTGTGTTGATATGTGTGTACAGTGTGTAGGAGCGGTGTGTGTCGTGTGTTGATATGTGTGTACATGTGTGTAGGAGGCGGTGGTGTGCGTGTTGATATGTGTGTCATGTGTACTGGTGTGAGGTGGTGATTGTGTCTGTGTGTAGGCGTGTGTGGTGTGTGATATGTGTGTACATGTGTGTAGGAGGCGGTGTGTGTCGTGTGTTGATATGTGTGTACATGTGTGTAGGAGGCGGTGTGTGTCGTGTGTTGATATGTGGGTGTGAGAGGCGGGTGGTGTGTAGGAGGGCGGTGGGTGTGTGTGTGTTGATATGTGTGTACATGTGTAGGAGGCGGTGTGTGTCGTGTGTTGATATGTGTGTACATGTGTGTAGGAGGCGGTGTGTGTCGTGTGTTGATATGTGTGTACATGTGTGTAGGAGGCGGTGTGTGTGTGTGTTGATATGTGTGTACATGTTGTAGAGGCGTGTGTGTGTGTGTTGATTGTGTGTACATGTGTGTAGGAGGCGGTGTGTGTCGTGGTGATAGTGTGTACATGTGTAGGAGGCGGTGTGGTGGTGTTGATATGTGTGTACATGTTGTGTAGGAGGCGGTGTGTGTCGTGTGTTGATATGTGTGTACATGTGTGTGGAGGCGGTGGGGGTGTGTGTCGTGTGTTGATATGTGTGAACATGTGTGTAGGAGGCGGTGTGTGTCGTGTGTTGATATGTGTGTACATGTGTGTAGGAGGCGGTGTGTGTCGTGTGTTGATATGTGTGTACATGTGTGTAGGAGGTGGCCTGCGCGTATGTGATTGCTCTGATGGCGGTGTGTGTCGTGTGTTGATATGTGTACATGTGTGTAGGAGGCGGTGTTGTGTGTGTTGTGTTGATATGGTGTACATGTGTGTAGGAGGCGGTGTGTGTCATGTGTTGATATGTGTGTACATGTGTGTAGGAGGCGGCCTGCGCGTATGTGATTGCTCTGATGGCGGTGTTGTCGTGTGTTGATATGTGTGCACATTGTGTAGGAGGTGGTGTGTGTCGTGTGTTGATATGTGTGTACATGTGTGTAGGAGGCGTGTGTGTCGTGTGTTGAATATATGTGTTACATGTGTGTAGGAGGCGGCCTGCGCGTATGTGATTGCTCTGATGGCGGTGTATTGGTGCACTGAGGTCCTGCCGCTCGCCGTCACTTCGCTGCTGCCCACCATCCTGTTCCCTGTGCTGGGCATCATGGAGAGTAAGGATGTGAGTACTATGTTTACGTCTGTTTCTACTCTTACACAAACATAACAACCGATTTGATGTTTGTACATATAAAACATCCATCACTGCAAAGAGATTAACTGGAGTTACAAAATCAGTGCCATGTCTGACCAGTAGATGGCAGTCTCTTAGGTAAAAAAAAAAAAAAGAACAGACTCAGTCCATGTCCATCCACCTGCTGTAAGTGTGTGTGATGTGTGCTATGCACAGACATACGCTGACAAACTCTCTTATTGGTCAGCGCTATGGTCTCAGAGCAGTGACAGGTGAATTTAACCAATCACAGTGAAGCGTGATAAAAACAGAACCATTTGGCTTCTTGTATGATTCAAGTTATTTGTGACATTACTCAAAATACATGTTTTATATGCACTTGAAATGGAAGATGAGTGCATCAGTGGGTCCAGAGTTGTAGAAAAATTCAGGTGCTCTTCGAGGATAAAAACGTAGAGAACATGGACTGAGACAAAAGAAATGTCTGAGGCACTCTGAATGGTAAGATAAAAGTCCTTTAATGAGTAGGGGACGCCAACGCGTTTCGACCTGGTACGGTCTTCATCAGGGCATGTTTTATGGTTTGAAAATATGATTAAATAATAGTTGTCTAATTCAGTGGTTCTCAACTAGTGGGTCGGGACCCAAAAATGGGTCGCGGAACCGTTTTCAGTGGGTTGCGATATATTTATTATTTATTATAGTTTGTTTAAAATGATTGATATGATTGATATGATTCTTGAACAACAATATTTGAGGAAAAGACAATATTTGACATTATATTCTACAAGTCTATAAGTCGTATTTGGGTCGCAGCTTGTCATCCCAGGGTGACACCATTCCAGTTGAGAACAACTAATCATTTAATCAAAGAAATGTGTTTCATGAATAATGTTTTTAATGTTTGAAAATTCCCTAAATTTCCAAGCATTAGTTTTCATAGAAAGTTTCCGGTCATCTTCTTCAAGTCCTGGTTCTGACACGATTCTTTCACAGGTATGTGTGCAGTATTTGAAGGACACTAACTTTCTGTTCGTGGGGGGGCTGATGATGGCAGTGGCGGTGGAACACTGGGACCTTCACAAACGTATTGCTCTGAGGGTCCTGCTGCTGGTGGGGGTGCGCCCCGCAATGTGAGTATGAGACGTGGGATAGCCCTGGTTCAGGCCTAATTGAATCCCAGCTCTGACCTCTTCTCTGTGTTTCAGGCTGATGCTGGGCTTCATGTCGGTCACAGCGTTCCTGTCTATGTGGATCAGTAACACTGCCACCACAGCCATGATGGTCCCGATCGTCCAGGCTGTTTTGGACCAGCTGCACGGAGGAGAGGACCTCAACCAGACCGAGACCAGGCCAGACAGTAGACCCAGGACCTACCCGGGATCAGGGACTAAAGTCCAGCTTGTACCAGAGGAGAAGACCCACTGCGTCCTTCAGACAGGTAAGGCTCTCTAGCCCCCTCGGACCACGGAGAGTCCTCTGCTCAAGACCTCGCTTCTTCATCTATCCTGATTATGCGTTCAAACTGGTAACTCTACGTGGCTTTAGACATTGAGCATTAGCTGCCATTGTTTTTAGATCAATACTAACGTCTTCACTGAAAGTACTTTCTTTTCACAAAGTCCAACATGAAATAGCAAAGTGAATATGAAAAGGGCGAAAGAAATTGCTTTTAAAATACTCCGCTAACCCAGTAAGTAAGGCTGATGCACATGAGTGTCCTGGCTCTGACAATTTGCAGAATGTCTCCCAACCACCCCCCCTCCCCTTCACCCCCCTGCACCCTCAAATAAAGCCTATGAACCAAAGATCCTAAACAATCTATGTTTGATGCAGGTGACAGCCACAGCCAAGAACAGACAGAGGACTTGGCCACGCCTCCTCCAGAGAAAGTTCCACCTGAAAACTCCACTGCCCTGCCCACTGCCCCACCCACTTTTCCGCCCACTGTCCCACCCAGCTCAGGTAAGAGATCTTCTCTCCCCTCTGCTCTCTAGTTCTCTTATGCCAAAACTAACCCTAAAGTAATACAGCTAGACACTGGATAAACAGTAACTTGACTAAAGTGTTGAGTAATTATACTGCAGAAAGTATATTATGAGGGAAAAAAACAAGTTGAAATTAGTGCGTATTTGATCACCTTTATTTTCCATCACAGTGGCTTTGAGGACGCTCCAGTTCATAATTTATGAACACAATTTTGGTCTTACACGCATCAAAAGCTCCATTTATATGTTCATTAAAATGCATAGAAGTTAAACCTTAAACCATAGAAGTTCTTTTATTTCTTCTGGCTAACACCAGACTGCTGTATGAGTTGAAATCTTTTGAACTGCACAGCAGCCTGGGGACCATGGCCGAAATCTTTGCGTGCGTTTGGGGACCAATCACAGAATGAGGAGGGACGGCAAGACGATGATGCGCTATTTGACAGACAGAAGCTTGTAATATGTTAAAAAAAGTTTATTTACAGATCCAACATGACAGCAGCAGACACAACGCCATCTTTCAATCAAGCTTTAGACCGTGTTCTAAATAGTTTAGCTCGAAAGTTTACAAAATACTACTGAATTAAACTTCCCAATAATAGGTGTAAGGCTGGGATTCTGAAGTAATTTGTCCATTGTCAAATATATCGTTATCGTGATATTTCTTTTTTATATCGTGATATAAAAAAATCGCCCTGCCCTAACACATATGATAGGCATTCGTCGCGCCCAATAATCGGATATGGACAATCGTAAACCACACCTCTCCTATGAGTAAATGAATTGGTGGTCCTCAGACTAAATATCACTTGTGATTTTAGTCTGGCGTTAGCCAGGCTAATCACATCCACAAGTTATTTTCAATCAAGGTACTTGAGTCATCTTCTGTACTCTGTATTAAAGTGTCGAACATTTAGCTTCTCATTCAAAAGGCTTCGTCATTGCACTAAAGTTCCAGCTCAGCTCGCAGTCCAGGTATATACCACAGGGAGGAGTTTAGCTTGGCTAAGTCCCTCCCCTCTATTAACTGCTGTCAGACGGCGAAACATTCGACACTTCAACTACAGAGTACAGAAGATGACTCAAGAACCATCATTGAAGATGGACACCTTCTGTATGACTGAGAGCTTACACAAACATCCAAAAGTTATGCTGTGACTTTCACCCACTTTATTTCTGATTTCCATTGGTGTGTCTCTAACACATGAAATTGATGGTTTGCTGTCACTTTTGCCAAAAGATTTTTCATAAGATCCTAAACAATCTATGTTTGATGCAGGTGACAGCCACAGCCAAGAACAGACAGAGGACTTGGCCACGCCTCCTCCAGAGAAAGTTCCACCTGAAAACTACACTGCCCTGCCCACTGCCCCACCCACTTTTCCGCCCACTGTCCCACCCAGCTCAGGTAAGAGATCTTCTCTCCCCTCTGCTCTCTAGTTCTCTTATGCCAAAACTAACCCTAAAGTAATACAGCTAGACACTGGATAAACAGTAACTTGACTAAAGTGTTGAGTAATTATACTGCAGAAAGTATATTATGAGGGAAAAAAACAAGTTGAAATTAGTGCGTATTTGATCACCTTTATTTTCCATCACAGTGGCTTCGAGGACGCTCCAGTTCATAATTTATGAACACAATTTTGGTCTTACACGCATCAAAAGCTCCATTTATATGTTCATTAAAATGCATAGAAGTTAAACCTTAAACCATAGAAGTTCTTTTATTTCTTCTGGCTAACACCAGACTGCTGTATGAGTTGAAATCTTTTGAACTGCACAGCAGCCTGGGGACCATGGCCGAAATCTTTGCGTGCGTTTGGGGACCAATCACAGAATGAGGAGGGACGGCAAGACGATGATGCGCTATTTGACAGACAGAAGCTTGTAATATGTTAAAAAAAGTTTATTTACGGATCCAACAGGACAGTAGCAGACACAACGCCATCTTTCAATCAAGCTTTAGACCGTGTTCTAAATAGTTTAGCTCGAAAGTTTACAGCGGGTACGTCATACGTCATCTGATACGATTGGCTATGGCTACGTGCAGACGCATATTAGGGGTGGGCCATATCGTATCGCATATCGTTATCGCAATATAATTTTTTTATATCGTAATTTTTTATATTGTTGTGAACACGATAAAATTTGTGTTACTCTCAGCTCCATCAGAGCAGCATAAACACTGACTGTAGAACACGGGGACAGGTGCTTAAAAAGTCAAATGAAATGAAGGATGTAAACTGCTTGAGTAGATCATATTTGCAAAGAAATTATTGTAGTGGCGCTAAAAAACAAAAAAAGATAAAATACTACTGAATTAAACTTCCCAATAATAGGTGTAAGGCTGGAATTCTGAAGTAATTTGTCCATTGTCAAATATATTGTCATCGTGATATTTCTTTTTTATATTGTGATATAAAAAATCGCCCTGCCCTAACACATATGATAGGCATTCGTCGCGCCCAATAAACGGATATGGACAATCGTAAACCACACCTCTCCTATGCGTAAATGAATTGGTGGTCCTCAGACTAAATATCACTTGTGATTTTAGTCTGGCGTTAGCCAGGCTAATCACATCCACAAGTTATTTTCAATCAAGGTACTTGAGTCATCTTCTGTACTCTGTATTAAAGTGTCGAACATTTAGCTTCTCATTCAAAAGGCTTCGTCATTGCACTAAAGTTCCAGCTCAGCTCGCAGTCCAGGTATATACCACAGGGAGGAGTTTAGCTTGGCTAAGTCCCTCCCCTCTATTAACTGCTGTCAGACGGCGAAACATTCGACACTTCAACTACAGAGTACAGAAGATGACTCAAGAACCATCATTGAAGATGGACACCTTCTGTATGACTGAGAGCTTACACAAACATCCAAAAGTTATGCTGTGACTTTCACCCACTTTATTTCTGATTTCCATTGGTGTGTCTCTAACACATGAAATTGATGGTTTGCTGTCACTTTTGCCAAAGATTTTTCATAAGATCCTAAACAATCTATGTTTGATGCAGGTGACAGCCACAGCCAAGAACAGACAGAGGACTTGGCCACGCCTCCTCCAGAGAAAGTTCCACCTGAAAACTACACTGCCCTGCCCACTGCCCCACCCACTTTTCCGCCCACTGTCCCACCCAGCTCAGGTAAGAGATCTTCTCTCCCTCTGCTCTCTAGTTCTCTTATGCCAAAACTAACCCTAAAGTAATACAGCTAGACACTGGATAAACAGTAACTTGACTAAAGTGTTGAGTAATTATACTGCAGAAAGTATATTATGAGGGAAAAAACAAGTTGAAATTAGTGCGTATTTGATCACCTTTATTTTCCATCACAGTGGCTTCGAGGACGCTCCAGTTCATAATTTATGAACACAATTTTGGTCTTACACGCATCAAAAGCTCCATTTATATGTTCATTAAAATGCATAGAAGTTAAACCTTAAACCATAGAAGTTCTTTTATTTCTTCTGGCTAACACCAGACTGCTGTATGAGTTGAAATCTTTTGAACTGCACAGCAGCCTGGGGACCATGGCCGAAATCTTTGCGTGCGTTTGGGGACCAATCACAGAATGAGGAGGGACGGCAAGACGATGATGCGCTATTTGACAGACAGAAGCTTGTAATATGTTAAAAAAAGTTTATTTACGGATCCAACATGACAGTAGCAGACACAACGCCATCTTTCAATCAAGCTTTAGACCGTGTTCTAAATAGTTTAGCTCGAAAGTTTACAGCGGGTACGTCATACGTCATCTGATACGATTGGCTATGGCTACGTGCAGACGCATATTAGGGGTGGGCCATATCGTATCGCATATCGTTATCGCAATATAATTTTTTTATATCGTAATTTTTTATATTGTTGTGAACACGATAAAATTTGTGTTACTCTCAGCTCCATCAGAGCAGCATAAACACTGACTGTAGAACACGGGGACAGGTGCTTAAAAAGTCAAATGAAATGAAGGATGTAAACTGCTTGAGTAGATCATATTTGCAAAGAAATTATTGTAGTGGCGCTAAAAAACAAAAAAAGATAAATACTACTGAATTAAACTTCCCAATAATAGGTGTAAGGCTGGAATTCTGAAGTAATTTGTCCATTGTCAAATATATTGTCATCGTGATATTTCTTTTTTATATTGTGATATAAAAAAATCGCCCTGCCCTAACACATATGATAGGCATTCGTCGCGCCCAATAAACGGATATGGACAATCGTAAACCACACCTCTCCTATGCGTAAATGAATTGGTGGTCCTCAGACTAAATATCACTTGTGATTTTAGTCTGGCGTTAGCCAGGCTAATCACATCCACAAGTTATTTTCAATCAAGGTACTTGAGTCATCTTCTGTACTCTGTATTAAAGTGTCGAACATTTAGCTTCTCATTCAAAAGGCTTCGTCATTGCACTAAAGTTCCAGCTCAGCTCGCAGTCCAGGTATATACCACAGGGAGGAGTTTAGCTTGGCTAAGTCCCTCCCCTCTATTAACTGCTGTCAGACGGCGAAACATTCGACACTTCAACTACAGAGTACAGAAGATGACTCAAGAACCATCATTGAAGATGGACACCTTCTGTATGACTGAGAGCTTACACAAACATCCAAAAGTTATGCTGTGACTTTCACCCACTTTATTTCTGATTTCCATTGGTGTGTCTCTAACACATGAAATTGATGGTTTGCTGTCACTTTTGCCAAAAGATTTTTCATATGAAATGTCTGTGGATGAGGTCAAGACATGTATAAATTCTGCTTCCTTTTTATGTTTTTTTGTTTAGCTGTGTAATTATTTTCAATGCTATGCTAATGTTATTGCGCTCAGAGCGCCTGTCCACTGTGTGTGTGATGCTGACTGGCTTATCTACGTCTGATTTTTACTGCCCAAACAAAGAGGCACAACTGCGGAGTATTTGTCGGCCACTCACTCAAACACCTTTTAGAATCATGGACAAACGCTGTAGCCACTGAGCCACTGTCACCCCCATGCATCAGAACCAACCCTCATGCTGGAAAAAGGTCATGTTTTTCGATTCCCAGTCAGCAAATTTCTAAAGACAATGGCGTGCCATTGGGTTTCAGTCAGGGTCTTCAGTAGCCACCTGGGTTTACTCACTCAAACTTATATAAATAAGCAACACATTAAAAATGTGTGTGAATAAACCTTCGGGAACACATCATTTATAGAAACACACGACAAATGACGTCTGGAGACGAGCGCACTATAACATGGATGTGTTAAACTGGTGTCTGTTTTATGAGATTCCAAACGGAATCTCCAAAATAATAAAAAAAAACACTGGACTTACAGTTTGGTGATATGTGGGATACCTGGCCGAGTGCCCGTGCAGCTGACCTGGGCAAACTCTTCTGACAGACGGAGCCATGTGTCTGCACGCCACTGTTGTTCCCGCTGCTTTTCTGTCTCTTCTTGAGAAAGGGTTGCCGAATATCTGTGATAAATAAATCCAAACAAATCCTGCATTTAGCCTCGTCCGATTCATTCCACAAGAGAAATAAGGTATATCCTTCCTCTGATTGGCTGAAAGATCTGCCCATACGCTGTTATATTTGTAGTATTTCGACGCGAGAAAAACTAAGTGGCTAGCTATTCACGCTGTCATGACGCACTGATGGCAAAGGCGCCATCGCTGCTGAGGTGAGACGCAGTAACACAGTTATTTTTGATATCCTAAAAGATCCCGAGGGTTATGGAACAAAAAAGTCTCTGCTGTCCCCAGCAGCACTAAGCCACTAGAGCCGACTGCAGCCCCAAATGACTGTCTTACTGTGTCCCACCTCAGCAGTGCTGCGAGAGGCCCTGCTTATGCAGCTCAACAACCCAAACACGATCAAAACAAGACTTTTTTTTTGCCTTTGCATCAAGACGTCATGACAGAAAATGACATATTAATCCACAGTTTTCCACAGATTTGGCCTTTTAAATGCATGTGGTCCTAAACTTCTGCTCAGTTGCAAAAACAGACTATTTCAGTTTATTTAAAAAATCTATTTAATTAAATTAATAAATAATTTCTAAAAGCTTAGACAGACAACTTCTTTTCCCCCCGTCTCACTCCCATTTCTTCCTGTTGCATATTGAGGTTCTAGTTGGAACCTTGTTAAGCTCTAGCCATGCAAAATGTGATTTTTTATTTTTTTTTGTACCATTTTTCAACTGGTCTTAAACTTTTGATCAGGACTGTATTTTGCCAGGGTTAGCAGAGAGGCCTTGCTGGCTCTGACGGCCCACCTCTGTCTAAAGCTGATGCTAAGGAAAGGCTGAAATGGTCACTTTTGCCTCTCTTTTCAGTGGTCTTGTCCCTGGAGCTAGAGGAGGTCTCAGATGGAGAAGAGGAGGAGAGGCTGAGGAGGTCCAAAGGTCTGCTGCTGTGTGTGTGCTACGCAGCGAGCATCGGGGGGATCGCCACTTTGACCGGGACAGGCCCAAACCTGGTCCTGGTCGGACAGATGAGCCAGTAAGGACCTTCTCTCAAAAACCTCAGCGACAAACCTAGGGAAGGGTTCTGGTGTGAAGCGCTTTGGGCCATGTGTGCTGTACAAATAAGATTTCCTTGATCCGGTTGGAATATGGTGGTTAACACTCTAGTATGTTAGTATAGTGACTTTCACAGACTTGGTCACGAAGCGCTTTACATGAGACAAGTTACATTCACTCCATACTTCATGGTGGTAAGCTGCATTAGGAGCCACAGCTGACCCTGGGGTAGACTGACGGAACGCGAGGCTGCCAATCTGCTCCATCGGTCCTTTCGACCCCCATCAACCACTCACTCTCACATACACCCTAATGTACATGTTTTTAGTGGTAAGGGAAACACACACACGGGGAGAACATGCAAACTCCGCAGACAGGCCTCATCCTTAGCATGAGCACAATGCGGGTAAAGGTGAGTTTTCTCCTTTTTCTCTGGTTTCCTACATCAACCCAAAACATAGCCTGGAAAAATCCAGACTCACCGCTGTAGCAGCGGGTGAGTCTGGTCACCGCTCCGTCGATTCCATTTCCCACAGCGGTACATACGCAAGCAAACAGGAAGCGAAGTAAACCAATCAGCGAAGGGCGGGCGTCTGCCGTTGATGCAGTGTTATTAGCGGTTTTGCGTTAATATTTGCGAAATGAATCACAAAATGAATCACGAAATGAATCACAAAACTCCCCTACTGTCAATGTGTTTTTGGTCATTTAACGCAGATTGGAGACATGCTCTTTCTCTCTCTTGTGCGTCGTTCGTAGATTGTTATTGAGGGAACTTCCACGTCCCGTGAGTGACGTTGCTCGCTAACAACACGTCACGTCAAATAAACAAATCTGATTGCACGGGATCGTTTTGATTTTGCGCATACAGCCAGCGGGGGTGGGGAGTCCAGACTGATCCCCTGCTGTATACAAAAATACAGAGGGGAATCATTCTGGTCCCACCAGGCTACCCAAAACATACCTATAGACGTGCAGCTTGGCTTAGGCCCTGTCTGGACCTGGGTCACTGTGTGCTGCTGCAGACAGGTTTAACCCAGAGACACTGGAGGACAGGTCCAATGCAGAGGTCAGGGGTAGTCTCTGTTCCAGTGGTTTTAAGTCTTTAAGGAATTGAATTGACTTCTGGTTTACTGCCCTCTCGTCCACAATCCTTGGGCTCACTAATGCTCTCTCCAGACTCCACGCTTTTCGGGCGTCAAAATCGCGCCCAAAGCACCTAGTTGGATGCTTGTGCTTATTGAAGTCAGATGCTTGTCACCGAGCATCAAGACGCTCTGGAGGCGCGTCAGCTCAGAGTGTGTTCTGAAGCGTAGCTGCATCTCGGAAAGAGCTCTTGCTTGAAAAATAACTGTTGTTCGGGGGCTAACTAGTCCATCTGCCATGTCTTATGAATCTATAACTATACCCCCATGGTCTACGCCAAGATCTCCCCAGTATTTAAGCCTATATTTAGCCCATACACTTGAATAGAGGGACATTGTGCCGATGGAAAATGGTTATCCAGGTTACCCCGTTAGCATATTACAATCGCCTACACCTCATTGTTGCAATAAACCATCAATGTGTCAAGCCCAGCTCAGTGTGTGATCATCTTAAAGGCTGCTTTATGTAGTTAGTTAGTGGTAGTTTATTGACGTTATTAGTGCATACTACTTGTTTTCACAGGATCAACTTGTGCTAACAGCTAGTAAGCAGCTAGCTCCGGGTGCAAACCGTTCGGCTACAGTCAATTGTAGGTGAAAGGTCAGCAATAAACTTTAAAATCAACAAGCCCAGCTCAGTGTGTGATCATTGTTAAAGGTTGCTTTATGTACATGATGGTTTTACTGACTTTATTCGTGCATATTTCTCGTTTTCACTTGATCAATCGGAATTTTAGCTTGTAGCATTAGCTTTCTCTGATGGGAATGCTCCGGGCATTATCAAGGTCCAAACACGTTCCCAGCACAGATCCAGCCACTGAAATTAGTTTTCTTGTCGCCACCTTTAATTCTGGTGTTTATGTAAAAGAAACACTGATGTGTGTCTTTGTAAAAAATCCCAGAGCTGCTGTAGCTCCGGGTTACAACATGATGAAGCTAATCAGGGGTTAAAGTGGGATTTGGGAGGTGGGGGAACTCTAACCTTTAACAAGCAGTAGGATTTTATATTTTTGTATGTACTTAGGTACGTTTATGTTTATGTTTATTTATTTGTTTGAGCAGTCAACCCGCCCAAAGGGAGTGGGCTGAAGCCAAGGCTTATAAGCGCCCACCCCAAAATAAAAATAATAACATTACATTTAATATTTACATGGTAGCAAATCATAAACAAAGGAACATAGGGCAAAGTAACAATAAATGATGAATAAAACAAAAACAACAGCAAAATAAAGAACAAAAGAATGTGCTACTTTTATGTTATAAAGGTTCATTAATACATATTATACTCTGAGATCTTGCTACTTCCCAGTTGTCATTACCATCCTCAATATAATTTAATTTGGGTTATCATTAATTATCATTATTAAAGGTGCATTAATACATATTATACTCTGAGATCTTGCTACTTCCCAGTTGTCATTACCAGTCTTAATATAATTTAATTTGGGTTTAATTATCATTATTATTATTATTATATTTGTTTAATTGAGTTATATGTGAAGTATGATGTAAGCCCTGCATAGTGTGGTGCATTAAAAAGCCAGGGTGTAGAGCGGGTCCATTGAAGAGGGCAGTAACTCCCCCTCAACAAACCCCCACCCAGCTGCCCTAACAGCTGATTTGTAGATGATGTTCCTATGCTGAGTGGTGCATTAAAAGACAAGGTTTTGAGCCCGTTGGGAGGGTCCCTCTCAACAGATCCATAACTTGCCTACCCTAATTCTCAATTTGTAAATTTGAGCAATAGAATGACAACCGTTCCAAGCAGCAACACTCTTCCTTGATAGGAAATACACATAATTGATCCTACTGCGCCTCCTAGTGGCAACACATTTCTTGTTCTCTGTATGTTTCAAAAGTCTTTTGTTTGTATTTATATTTGAACAGGTTGATGTTTGGACTTCGTTTCAACTCCATTTGCAGTTTATTCCACAATTGTACACCATTAACTGTTGGGCTAAAACTTTTCAAAGTTGAGCTATGTTTCTGAGTCCTAAAGTTTAATTCGTCATGTAATTCATAACAACCAGTACGTTCTTGGAACCTTCTTTGTATTTGGCCTGGCAACAGTTTGTATCTTGCTTTGTATAACATCTGTACAGTTTGGAACTCAACAATGTCACAGAACTTCATGATCTTTGATTTTAAAAATAATGAGTTTGTGTGGTCCAAAAACCCAACTTTATGAATTACTCGGATAGCTCTTTTTTGCAACAATACTATTGGTTTTAATGTGTTTTTATAAGTACTACCCCAAACCACAGTACAATAATATAAATATGGCAAAATCAGAGAACAGTATAAGATATGTTGTTACGATTGCAGAGTAGGACCCCAAAGCGGAGACGGAAGCAGGGAAGGTTAAACAGTTTATTATAAACAAAAACTCAAGAGGCTGAGGCGACGGGGGCAGGCTGGCAGCAGGACGGAGCAGGAAGAATCCAGAGCACAGCGGTGGCAACCTTGGGCACAGGAGGAGAAAAAGGTAAGTATCTCACAACTGATAGCAGGAACCAAAACACAGGTCTGACGTCTACCGGATGAGACGGAATAATCTGACAGTGTGGAGAGGGCCGAGCAGAGACTTAGTAGACTGGCTCCTCGTCAAGTCCAGGTGTGCCTAATTGCTGCCAGTGCCAGCCACGCCCCCGTCAACCACCAGCTCTGCACAGAGAAAAAAAAACACAAAGAGGAGGGGAACAAAACATAAACCCTAACAGGGCCCCCCCTCAAGGGACGCCCCCTGGCGGCCTACCAGGCTTAGAGGGATGTAGGGCATAAAAGTCACGAAAGAGCGTAGGGTCCAGGACGAGGGACCGGGAAACCCACGAACGGTCCTCAGGGCCATAACCCTCCCAATCCACTAAATACTGGAAGCCGCGGCCCCGCCTCCGAACATCCAGCAACCGCCGCACAGTAAAGGCAGGGTGACCATCGACCAACCGGGGGGGCGGAGGGGGCACGGCCGGAGGGCTAAGAGGACTGGTCAAAAAAGGCTTCAGCAGGGAGACATGGAAGGCAGGGTGGACATTTAAAGAAGGAGGCAACTTAAGCCTCACCACAGTGGGATTAATAACCCTCTCCACCTCGTAAGGGCCAATGTACCTGGGAGAGAGTTTTTGGACACCGTTTGTAGCGGAAGGTCCCGTGTGGAAAGCCAGACCCTCTGACCAGGCTTGTACTCAGGGGCAGGAGAGCGGCGGCGATCTGCCAGCTGCTGGTTCCTAGCAGCAGTGCGGGAAAGTGCTGCCCTAACTTCATGCCAGATCCTACGAGCACGTTGAAGATGCTGCTGGATGGAAGGAACCGCAACTCGAGTCTCCTGGCTGGGAAAGAGAGGGGGTTGAAAACCAATGGCAGCCATAAAAGGAGACATACCCGTAGCAGAGGACACCAGGGAGTTGTGAGAGTATTCAACCCAAGGGAGATGTAGCGACCAGGAAGCCGGATGGGAAGCGGTAACACATCGGAGGGCCGCTTCCAGGTCCTGATTAGTCCGCTCCGTCTGACCGTTCGTTTGGGGATGGTATCCGGAAGACAGACTGGCTGTAGCCCCCACAGCGCGACAGAAGGCCTTCCAAACCTGAGAGGAGAACTGTGGGCCTCGGTTTGACACAATATCCTGTGGTATGCCATGGAGCTTGAAGACATGTTGCACAAGCAGATTCGCAGTTTCAAAGGCAGAGGGCAACTTCGGTAGTGAAACAAAATGTACACACTTCGAAAACCGATCTACAATGGTCAAGATGACCGAGTTACCTTCAGATGGGGGAAGGCCAGTTACGAAATCCACAGCGATGTGGGACCAGGGACGATGTGGAATTGGAAGTGGACGAAGCAGACCAGCAGGGGCACGATGGGAAGCTTTACTGCGGGCACAAACTGAGCACGCGGAAACAAACTCCTTGGTGTCAGCGGACATGGTGGGCCACCAGAAGCGCTGCTGGATCAAGGTAAGGGTGCGAAGAAATCCAGGATGGCAGGAGAGTTTGGAGGAATGGCCCCACTGCAAAACCACAGATCTGACTGGTGGTGGCACAAACAAACATCCTGGAGGGCATCCCTGAGGTGAGGGATGATTAACAAGGGCCTCCTGGACAGACCTCTCCACCTCCCAACAAACTGCCCCTACCACACAGGTGGGAGGCAAGATGGTTTCAGCAGGAGGGTCCTCATTCTGAGAGGCAAACTGGCGGGACAAGGCATCCGGCTTGAGGTTCCTGGACCCTGGACGGTAAGTGAGTGTGAAGCTAAACCGGCCAAGGAATAGCGCCCAGTGAGCCTGGTGGGAATTTAGCCTGCAAGCAGAACGTAGATAGGATAAATTCTTATGATCTGTCCATACCATAAATGGTTGTGCCGAGCCCTCCAGCAGGTGCCGCCACTCCTTTAGTGCGACAACGACTGCCAGCAGCTCTCTGTTGCCAACATCATAGTTCCGTTCAGCGGGAGTAAGACGACGGGAGAAGAAGGCGCATGGATGCAACTTCTGGTCTATGGCTGAACGTTGAGAAAGGACGGCTCCAACACCAGAGTCAGAGGCATCCACTTCAACGACGAACTGGGCAGAAAGATCTGGGTGAGACAATACTGGAGCAGAACAAAAAAGGTCTTTCAATCTAACAAAAGCTGCCTCTGCTTCGACAGGCCAGTCAAAGGGCACTTTAACAGAAGTAAGCTTGGTAAGAGGTGCAGCAACCTTACTATAATCACGAATAAAGCGTCTGTAGAAGTTTGCAAATCCCAAAATCTTTGGAGCTGCTTCCTATTGGACGGAGTTGGCCAATCAGCAACTGCTTGTACCTTGGCTGGGTCAGGCTTGATCTGGCCCTCTTCAATGACAAAACCAAGGAAGCCAACAGAACTCTCATGAAATTCACACTTCTCTGCCTTTACATAAAGTCTGTTCTCGAGGAGGCGTTGTAATACGAGTCTGACATGTTGTACATGTTCTTGAAGGGAGCGAGAAAAAATCAAAATGTCATCTATGTATACAAACACAAATCTATTCAACATATCCCGTAACACATCGTTAACAAGGGCCTGGAACACAGCCGGAGCATTAGTTAAACCAAAAGGCATTACTAGGTACTCAAAGTGTCCGAGAGGGGTGTTGAACGCCGTTTTCCATTCATCTCCCTCCTTAATACGAACTAGATGATAGGCACTCCGAAGGTCTAGTTTGGAGAAAATGGTGGCCTCTTGGAGGGAGCTAAACGCTGAATCAATCAGTGGAAGAGGGTACTTGTTCTTGACAGTGATATCATTGAGCCCCCTGTAATCGATGCAAGGGCGGAGAGTGCGCTCTTTTTTGTCCACAAAAAAGAAACCGGCCCCTACAGGGGAAGATGAGGGGCGAATGAGACCAGCAGCTAGGGAATCTGTGATATACGTCTCCATAGCCTCCCTCTCAGGCTTAGAGAGGTTATAGAGCTTGCTGGTAGGTAAAGGTGCGCCAGGAATCAGTTCAATGGCGCAATCATAGGGTCTGTGGGGAGGCAATGATGAGGCTCTGTCCCTAGAGAACACCTCCTGTAGGTCATGGTATGCAGCAGGCACCAGAGACAAATCTATGGGCTTGGGATTAGCAGGTGTACAACCGTCAAGAGAGGGAACTGCCGAATGAAGACAGTGGCTATGGCAAAATAGGCTCCAATTAATTATGGAGAGCTGTGACCAGTTAATGTGTGGATTATGTAGTTTTAGCCAGGGAAGGCCTAAAACCAGAGGAGTGGAAGGAGAGTTAATAATGTACAACGAGATTGTCTCGTGATGATTACCCGATAGGAGCAATGAAACCGGAGTGGTACGATGCGTAACGCTAGCCAGCAGTTTCCCATCAAGGGCATAGACCTTTTTAGGCTCAGGAAGGACATCAGATGGAATGCTACATTGAGAGACGAATCTGGAGTCAATAAAGTTGTCATCTGCTCCTGAGTCCACTAGGGCAACGAGGGGAAAAGAATTCTTAGCGTAGGACACAGTACCTTTAAGCTGGATGCGTCCGCAGGAGGGGTCCGTCGGGGTGTGGCTCACCAGCGCCCCTCCGCTGGCTGACGAGCCTGGTCTTTTGGCAAAGCAGGGCAGTGACCGACGACGTGTCCCGCCCTTCCGCAGTACATGCAGAGCCCGAGTTGAAGGCGACGCTGGCGTTCTTGTTGGCTGAGTCTCATCCTTCCCAGCTGCATAGGTTCCTCAGAACTTGGTACCAGAGAAGGAGTTGGAGCAGCTGGTGATGATTCGGTAGGCAGGTGAACGGCAGGTGCTGGCTGACGAGGTTGATGGGAGTAGAGAGTGGGAGGGGGAATGCTCTTCCTAACGGCTCTCTCCCTACGTCTTTCAGCTAGACGATTGTCTAAACATATGGCTAGGTAAATTAATTCCTCCAAAGTAGCAGTCTCATCACGAGCTGCTAGCTGGTCCTTGAGTTCCTCACTTAAACCCCTAAAAAAACACTCCCTGCAACGCTTTCTCATCCCACCCAGTCTCTGCAGCAAGAATGCGGAAATCAATAGAATATGAGGAAACAGAACCACTACCCTGGCGTAGGGAAAGCAGCCGGCTACTGGCCTCCTTTGTTTGTAATGGGTGGTCAAACACTCTTCTCATCTCAGCAGTAAATGTATCCATAGTATTACAGACAGGGGAGCTACTGTTCACTAAAGCTACGGCCCATGCGGAAGCTTTACCAGAGAGTAAACTCATCATAAAGGCAACCCTAGCCCTATCAGTGGAGTAAGTGAGGGGTTGTTGGTTAAAGACTAGCTTACACTGGTGTAGAAACTGTCCACATAACCCTAATTCACCTGAATACCTGGCAGGAGTGGGAATGAAGGGTTCGCGAGGTAGGGCATGTTGATGGTCCGGAGGAGCAGAAGCAGCAACAGGAGCAGGAGCAGGTGGAGCCTGAGCGAGCGGAGGATTGGCTGCCAGGTGAATAGCGAGTTGGTCAAAACGAGCGGTTAACTCAGAAAAATTTGAGTTAAGTTGGCGGAGAGAGTCCAAGATTTCCCTTATAGTCTTCTCATGCTGGCCAACGCGGGATCCTTGTAGGGCAAGAGCCTGCTTAAGTCCTTCAATCTCTGCGGGGTCCATGTTGGTCAGATTATTCTGTTACGATTGCAGAGTAGGACCCCAAAGCGGAGACGGAAGCAGGGAAGGTTAAACAGTTTATTATAAACAAAAACTCAAGAGGCTGAGGCGACGGGGGCAGGCTGGCAGCAGGACGGAGCAGGAAGAATCCAGAGCACAGCGGTGGCAACCTTGGGCACAGGAGGAGAAAAGGTAAGTATCTCACAACTGATAGCAGGAACCAAAACACAGGTCTGACGTCTACCGGATGAGACGGAATAATCTGACAGTGTGGAGAGGGCCGAGCAGAGACTTAGTAGACTGGCTCCTCGTCAAGTCCAGGTGTGCCTAATTGCTGCCAGTGCCAGCCACGCCCCCGTCAACCACCAGCTCTGCACAGAGAAAAAAAAACACAAAGAGGAGGGGAACAAACATAAACCCTAACATATGTAGAGCTTTGATGTTTAAAATGTGCTTTGCTTTTGCTATTACTGAAATGCTTCTAGAAATTTTCGTAGATATATATTTAATATGAGCTTTCCAAGTAATTCTGTCATCTATAATAACACCAAGGAATTTGATTTCATGCACTCGCTCTATGACAACACCCTCTATCTGAATTGCTTCCTGAGCATTGGAATTACAGTTGCCAAATATCATCATTTTGCTTTTACTCAGATTTAGAGATAATTTATTTTGTTTGAACCACTTATTGACACTTTTGAGTTCCAAGTTAACAATCCGACACAGTTGCTGTAAGTCGTCACCTGATGCAAAAATATTTGTATCATCAGCAAACAAGATAAATTTAAGTACTTGAGACGTTTTACAAATGTCGTTAATGTACATGTTAAACAATTTTGGGCCCAGAATGGAACCTTGAGGTAAACCACACACAATTTGTCGACAACTCGACTGATAATCACCTATTTTCACACATTGTTTTCTATTTTTTAAATAACTGGTAACCCACTGTAGAGCTACCCCCCTAATCCCATAATGTTCTAGTTTATTAATTAGTATATCATAGTTTATTGTATCAAACGCTTTACTCAGGTCAATAAATAACCCTATTGCATATTTCCTGTTATCTACAGCATTAGTTATTTCTTCAATTATATCAAAGAGCGCGTGTGAGGTTGAGTGATTATTCCTAAAACCAAACTGATTGTCCGAGAGTAAATTACACCTTTCAATAAAGCTGTCAAGTCTAGAGTTATAAACCTTCTCTAAGATTTTTGAGAATTGCGGTAAAAGGGAAACAGGCCTGTAGTTTGTGAAGAGATGTTTATCTCCTGCCTTGAACAGAGGAATCACTTTTGCTACTTTCATACTTTCAGGAAATTGTCCAGTTTGCAGAGACAGGTTACAGATGTATGTTAACGGCTTAGAGATACTTTCAATAACAGTTTTTAAAGTTTTCATATCCATGTCATGGTAATCTGTCGAGGTTTTATTTTTACACCCTTTAACAATGTCCAGTATCTCCTTTTCCTCCACAGGTTTGAGGAACATGGACAGAGGATTTGTGTCTATCAGTTCACAATTATAGTTCTCAACATTTGTAATTTTTGCAGCAAGATTCGGTCCAACATCTACAAAGAATTTATTAAATACTGACATGGTACTGACATGTAGTCATGGGTTCTGAACAGATACTGCACAATACAAGGTATTTGATACTGTAATTATTTTATTTTCCAATATTTTTTAATACCTTGAATTATTTTTAGATATCCTTCAGTGGGTTTTAACAATCATAAATGATTGGAGGTCTATGTGATTTACTAAATGAACAAATTCTGCTTTTGCCAGATCCACTCTTTTGGGTTCTTCTTAGATGTAGGACTGCAGAGCACCATGCCTGCCCAGAGAGGAGCTTAATAGATTATAGAAACAAATAAAATGTCAGGATCCACTTATTCAAAGAAGGCCCAACCAAAGAAATGAACATGTGTGCTGAAACATGACTTATTAACAATTTTGGCTTGTTATTATGTTCTTTATTTAAGAAAATCCTCTTTCACAGTCAGTGGTGCTTACAGCAGGGCTCTTGCAGGCTGGTCATGGGTGAGCCTCCCACCACCAAACGTATTCATATTTTTGGGATAAATAAATGAAAATTTAATTATCATCACTGCTTGAACAGAATAGAATTGGGCCTAAACATAAAAGTTATATTATATTCCAGCATTTTAAGGCTTTGGAGGAAAAAAAAGAAAAAAACACAGCAATAGATTAATACAGAATAATAAAGAGCCTAATAATAAACTAGGACTACTCAGAACTAAACCAGGATTAAGCCAGGTCAAAAACATGCAATATCAGGACTAAGGCAGGACTAAATCACATCTAAACCAGGCCAAAGGCCTAATACAGAATGAGACCAGAACATCTCAAACAACATGACTAACTCCTGCTCAGCCACTGCTCCTCAGCGCTGAGCAGACAGACCATGGAAAATAATAAATAAGGGCGGACCAAACGCTGTTCTGTCCAGACCTCGCGCTTTACGGAAAAACTCAGTAAATGAAGCGCTCCTTGGAGATGGCGCGCTCATCCACATATTCAGCTTCAGCCTCGTTTACCATGTTAACTTTGCAAAGAGCATCTCTGCGCTTGTACATTTCCCACAAACACGTATTGAATGAAGTCAGTGCAGAAAGGAAGAAAAATGCACCTGTCAAATGAATGATTCAGATGTTATTTAGTAAAGTTAGAGCCCTGGGAGCGAGGTTTAGCGTGTTGACCGGTTAAACACGAGTGCTGGTGGTGCAGAGCAGTTTTCCAAAACTCACGTTCCATCTACAAACATCCACAGCTGAACTGGTGTTCTTACCTTAAAGTCGCTGGTTAAGCCCTTTGCACCGGTGAAGGCAGGAACACACGCTGCACCTGACGCGGACCGCGAGGAGTCCTGCTTCTGCATGGGATAATCCGAGCAAACACCATTCATACTGTCCTTGTGCTGCGGTTTGATAAAATCTGTCAGTCCGTCCAACGATAAGCCTCCTGTATTCTCAGTTTAGCGTCTTACACCGTTAACAGAGCCATGTTTTCATTTGAGCCCGCGCTAGGAGATGATGGTCCGGAGCCGGAGGCACACTGCTACGCAAAGTGCCGCGAACTTGCTGCGGAGCTACGCGAATGCGGCGCGGATAATGCCGGAAAAAATATATTTTTTATGGAAAATGAGGTCAGATTATATTTTTTGGCCCCCGGGACGAATATTGAGTAGGCCCAACCTAGTACTTTTATTGCACTGATTTATCTCACAGGCAGAATTTCGTATGTGCGTGAAAATGACAAAGTTGCAATCATGAACTTTTTTTTTTGCCATGCGAAGGTGGGGGAACGCCGTTCCCGACCGTTCCCGCCCACTTTAACCCCTGAAGCTAATCCTCCATGACAGTTTACATCTGCGGCTGCTCTGCTCCGACGTCACTGTTGGGGAAAGCTCATGATTTGTCAATGCTCGTGAATTTCATCAAAAGTTTAACAATCACAACTCTGGCGTTGGCCAAGTTGGATGCGCTGGATGCACGTCAAAAGCTTGAAATCTTGCTACGCACAGTGTCCGATGTAAAATGAAGCGTGTCCACCATATACAGTCAGGTCCATAAATATTGGGACATCGACTCAATATTATGTTTTGGCCTCTATAAACCACCACAATGGATTTGAAATGAAACAAATCAAAAGATGTACAGCTTTATTTGAGGGTATTTACGTTCAAATCGGATGAATGGTGTAGGAATTACAATTACAAGGAACCAAAAGTAAACAAAGTAACTATTATGAATCAAACGTTTTTATTTTTAATATTTGGTTGCAAATTTTATTTTATTTATTGGTTTATTTGGTAGGGACAGTGCAAGTTAATGAACAAGCCACACCGGATTGTAGCCTTGGGCTAATTTCCATCCGTCTTCCCCCATGCGCACTCTCAAACACTCTCTCATTCATCCTGACCTATTGTACATGTTTTTAGTGGTAGGGGAAACCGGAGTACCCGGAGGAAACCTACGCTGACACGGGGAGAACATGCAAACTCCACACAGAAAGGCCCCGTCCAGGTGGGAATCGAACCCGGACCTTCTACCACGAGTGCTAACCACTGTGTACCGTGCCGTCCGCACGGTACACAGTGGTTGCAGTCAATTACAGCCTGAAGTCTAGAAGGCGTAGACATCACCAGACGCTGGGTTTCATCCCTGGTGATGCTGTACTGTAAATGTCTTCAGTTCCTGTTTGTTCTTGGGACATTTTCCCTTCAGTTTGGTCTTCAGCAAGTGAAATGCAGCTCAATTGGATTCATGTCGGGCCATGACTTGGCCATTGAATAACAGTCCACTCTTTTGCCCTAAAAAACTCTTTGGTGGCTTTGGCAGTAGCTTTGGATCATTGTCCATCTGCACTGTGAAGCAGCATCCAAGCATTTGGCTGAATATGAGCTCATAATATTGTCCAAAACACTTCAGAATTCATCCTGCTGCTTTTGACAACAGTCACATCATCAATAAATACAAGGGAACCAGTTCCATTGGCCCATACAAGCCCATGCCCTGATGCTGCACCACCATGTTTCACTGATGAGGTGGGATGTTTTCATTCATGAGCAGTTCCTTTCTTTCTCCATACTTTTCTCTTCCCATCACTCTGGTACAAGTTGATATTTGTCTCATCTGTCCTAGGATGTTGTTTCAGAACTGAAAGGCTTTTTGAATGTTTTTTTGGCAAACTCTAATCAGCCTCATGTTTTTGAGGTTCACCAGTGGTTTACACCTTGTGGTTAATGGTCTGTATTCTCTCTGGTGAAGTCTTCTCTTGATTGTTGACTTTGACACACATACACCCACCTCCTGGAGAGTGTTTTTGATCTGACCTATTGTTGTGAAGGGGTTTTCTTCACCAGGGAAAGAAATCTTTGGTCGTCCGTGGTCTTCCAGGTCTTTTGGTGTTTTTCAGTGGTTTTTCGGTGTGTTCTTTCTTTTTAATAATGTTCCAAACTGTTGGTTTAGCCACGCCTAAAATGTTTGCTATCTCTCTGATGGGTTTGTTTAGATTTTTCAGCCTAACAATGTCTTGCTTCATTGATAGTGATAGCTGTGTGATCTCATATTGAAAATAATAACAACATCACAAATATCACACTTGAAATGAACTCTGGACGTCTCACCTGTTCCTTATGAATGAGATAATGAGGGAAGAGCAGACACCAGGCCATGGAACAGCTGAGCAGCCACTTGAAAAGTGGGAGGCACATACAAACGGTTGTAATTCCTACACCGTTCATCTGATTTGGATGTAAATACTCTCAAATGAAAGCTGAAAGCTTTTTACATCTTTGGTGTTTCATTTGAAATCGATTATGGTGGTTGATAGAGCCAAAAACATAAGAATTGAGTCGATGTCCCAATATTTATGGACCTTACTGTATTGTGTATGTAAACCTGGTGCTTTTGACGCGTTTGGTGTGAACGTGCCATAACTCAGTGATGTCTCTGACTATGGTGCACATGTGTTCTGTGTCTCCAGGCCAAACCCTTGACCGTATTTTTGCTGGCATTTTTTTTTTACTGTTGCTCAAATGTAATGGGAGACTGTTTGGTAACACCAGGAAGCCTAGGGAATGTAGTGAATGAGTGTGTGGTTTGTGGTGGTCGATGGCGCAGATTTGTTGCTTCGCTTCCGTCAGTCTATCCCAGGGCAGCTGTGGCTACAATAGTAGCTTACCACCAAGTATGGAGTGAAAGAATAATGCAATGTAAAGCATCTCTGAGTGTCCAGAAAAGCACTATATAAAACCGATACATTATTATTATTGTGAAAAGCTGTGTATTCCACACATCGACATTGAGCTTCAGCTCTGATTCAACAGAGCTGTGACTCCTAAAGTTCCCACAGAAAAAAAAGCACCAACCCCACACAACAGCCACTGCATCACGGAGGAAAGAAATGATCGAAATGCACAAGCAGGATTTACTCTATCTGTCAGATAAAGCCAGATCCTGGAGCAGAGAAACGAAACACGGACAGAGGGCGGAAGGAGCACACAGTGGCGAGTGAGAGGAGACGGGGAACAGATGCAAAAGTCCTCGCTGAGCCCCGCTTCAGTCTGAATGGATTCAACCTGCAGAGGCACTTCCTGCGTGCAAAGTTAACAAGTAAAAGGGCTTAACTGATCAGATACTAACTTTAGTTGTGCAGAAGTTGCGGAGTTCAATAATAATAATAATAATTGCGATTGCAACATCGCGGGATCCTGGAGGGACTGACAGGCGTCATTCATCAAGCAGACCTATGACTCCATGTCCCATAAAGCTTTGTGTCCACATCATTGAGAAAACAGCTTATGACGTACTTTTCCCGGTCAGATTGAGCGATTGTGATCTGTCCCGGAAAACGGGGGCGGTAGATTGACACATATACTGTACTTTTCCCTTGGGAAGTTTGTTGATTTTCCCCTTCGAAGGTAAACTTTCGTCCCTGTGCGCATGTCCAGATCCTCTGACGGCTCCTCGCATGTTTCTGTTTTGCTCATTTGATGAGTTAGCGCGAGTTTGTAGCTTACTTTACAGTTCAATTCACCAGATCCTCTTGCTGTCGCATGTGCCTTCCTGTTTGTGATTCTCTGGGGTTGATCTGACAGGCGCTGCAGCATCACGGCATCCGGAATTGTTTTCCAAAATGCGACATTAGTCAATTAACACTGCTATCAAGAATTTTTTTGTCTAAATTATATTATGTGTCTGATCTCAGGCTGTTTCCAGAGAACGGAGACGTGGTGAACTTTGCCTCCTGGTTTGGATTTGCCTTCCCCACGATGCTCCTCATGCTGCTGCTCGCCTGGTTCTGGCTGCAGTTCCTCTACATCGGCTGCAAGTAAGTCCTGCTCTAGACCTGGTTTAGACCTGGGTTAGACCTGGTTTAGTCCTGGCTCAGTCCCGGTTGCTCTCAGTCTCTTCAGGACGTGGGGCTGTGGATCTTCTCCGTCGGAGAAGGAGCAGGCGGCCTACAGACTGATCCAGGACGAGCACCGCCGCCTGGGGCCTGTCAGTTACGCTCAGGGCAGTGTGCTGCTGCTTTTCTGCCTCATGGTGGCGCTGTGGTTTACCCGAGACCCACGCTTTATGGACGGATGGGCCACCAACCTCTTTAACAGTAACAAGGAGTGAGTCTTTTCCATTCAGTTCAAGATCAAGTCCGGTGACGGTTGCGCGCACTGGAGAGTTCCGGAGGTGACGATCCCAAATCAAAATTCATATGGACATTTGAAAAACAATTAGTTTTAAAGAAGGATGGCAGCTGATGAGCCAGCGGAACATTATGGACTTAAAAAAATCAAAAGTTATGAAAGCATTTTGCCTAACTTTCAAGTATTTGGAATTGTCTTTCTTGTATAAACAGCACAGTGCTGTAGTTGACCTTCTAACTTTCAAATATTTGAATCTTGAATGGGATTTTTACTTCCTGAATCACCCCAGGATAGGAGGTGAACGGTGGCGCAGTTGGGTCGTCTCATGATCGGAAGGTCGTGGGTTCGAATCCCAGCTCCCGCAAATACAGTGGGTTAGTGTCTGTGTACATTGGTGAATGAATGAGAGAGTGACCTGGTGACTGGTTCCTTACTGTAAAGCGCTTTGGGCCTGATAAAGGTAGAAAAGTGCTATGTAAGTTGATGCCATTTACCATAGAACTGTAGTTACATACGTTGCTCTGGTTTCCCCTACCACTAAAAACAGTGATTGGTGGAGGTCGGCAATGGCACAGATTGGCAGCCTGAATGAATAATGACTACAGTGGAGCGTTTTGAGAAACTTGGTAATACAGGCTCGAAGAGGGTAAGCCATTATTGTAGTTAAATGGTAAATGGTCACTTTCTACCTGCTTTAGGCACTCAAAGCGCTTCACTCACCCATTCACACTCTCATTCATACAACAGTGTACACAGACACTGGAGGCAAGGAGGGTGAAGTGTCTTTCCCGATGACACATTAACAGTGTGCAATTGGGGATTCGAACTGCTGATCCTCCGATCACAAGAAGACCTGCTCTACTCTCTGTGCCACCTTCGCCCCAGTTGTCTATATTTGTTTATAAAACAACCGTGGCGGCACGGTAGCGCAGCGGTTAGCGCCTCCGCTTCACAGCTAGAAGGCCCCGGGTTCGATTCCCACCTGGACGGGGCCTTTCTGTGTGGAGTTTGCATGTTCTCCCCGTGTCTGCGTAGGTTTCCTCCGGGTACTCCGGTTTCCCCTACCACTAAAAACATGTGCAATAGGTGAATCCTCCAGCCGGGTGATTCTGACCATCAACCTGGCCCCACATCATGGAGATGGGTCCCCGGGCGCGGCACTGCCGTCGACCACTGCTCCTTATGGGTTGCCTCAGCGGCATCGAAGGATGGGTTAAATGCAGAGGACAAATTTCCCTACGGGGACAATAAAGTATACAAATACAAAAATACACATAGGAACAATATGGAAATTTCCCTGTAAATTGGAGGATTACTTAAACCAAACAGTGCTCCAGCAAAATTAAAATGGCCAAAAAGGCTATGTGCCCAATGATAATTATTTAAAATCCTGTCTGTCGGCATTGTCGCCCAAAGAAGAACCTCTGTGACTGTACCTCAGCACACACATGTCAAAGTCCAGGTTTAGTCCAGCTCTGACCTTAGTCCAGTGTTTGCTCGGCGCCTCTGTTTCCTGTTTGATCTGGAGCAGCCTCCGATTCGCGTCATGGCCAGAACTCTAACAGGTCCTAGACAGATGTCACAATTTACAGACCTGGACCTAGAACTGAAACAGAACTGAACAAGTGTTTAGATTTAGAAGCCATGGTTTATAATCCAGATGTTGAAAGTTCACCAAGGTCACATTAAAAGGTCGGATTAAAGGTTGATGAGGATCGTCTACATACCAGAGCCTGATCTTCGAATATGCCAGGGTTTATACTTCTGCTTCTACCTGGCAAATTTAATGCTTTTTAAGTACATTTATGGCCTTGATTTTAGTACAGTTCATTTAATGACTTTTAATGCTTTTTAATGCCCCACGGAAACCCTGTACGCAGAGGAACTGGCAGCCGCAGGGGCCCCGTATCTTAGTCAAATCACAGTTTGTTCGACACATTACATACACTCAAAGTGGGGCTCCTGTACATCCACCTCAAGTCAGGGCAGACTTTCCCCCGTAATGAATCTCCACTCTTGTCCGTACTCTACCACTCAGCTGCCTCCTGTGTCTCAGAGTAATAAAGCCATGTCCCTGTTGTGTCTAGCAGCCAACAGTCCTATGTAGACAATAGTTTGCCCGATAGAAGTGCAAAGTGGCTGTAATCATCTTAAAGGGAGGTGATTCCAGTGGATCTAAGATGAGAGCACCTTAATAGGCCATCTGCTGGCTCTCAGAAGCCAAGAAATTGACTGTTGTTCCAGGAAATAGGAAATACTTTTGATTTTGATTTTCATCGAGCAAAATAGTTAAACTTCTTCCACAAAAGGTTCCACACGCAGGCTCCCTGCAGTTAATGAGAATTTGGCTTCTAAAGCGGGGAAGTTTGTGGGAAAAAATGACATTTTAGCCTCTACTGGCATTTTTGACTTATTTCAGAAATTAAAAAGGCCACAGACTACTACTAATGCTAAAGATATGTGGAAAAAGAAGGTGGGTAGGAGTGCTAGTTTTGAAGAAATAACTTTTGAAAATATGCTTTTTTTGAAATGTGTGTCCTATTGAAACAAGCACACTAGTGGAAATACTATTTCCACATATAACATTTTCAGAAGTGTATCTTGGATCTTGGATTGCATCTGACAACTTTCTCTGAAGTCCAAAATCCTCTAGACAATCAGGAGATCTTGTATGTGGCCATAAACGGCAGGATTCTCTCACTGTAAAAATACAGTTTTTTAACTAAAAGTACACAGTCAAGAATCAAAGCAATATCTGAAGAGCCAACAAAACATAAACTATGAGAATTCAGAGCTTAGATTAATATGATAATATTGCATTATATAAAAATGGCCTCTAGATAAATGTTGGAGAGCAGTTAGCACAATATATTTAGCATTTTGCAATGTGTATCCAGTTGTTCCGAGCCCTGGAGGATTAATTCTGAATTTTCCATGAATGTATACCTCACTCTTTCATGTTGATTCATGGAAATGAAGCGAGGCTATCCTTACAGCATCTGGCCTCCACCGCAACATGATCTTTTCATCATTTAGTTGTCCTGGAAAATGAAATAAGCAGACTCAACAGAAAATAACAAGAAGGCCTATTTTCAATGAAGGTACTTGAGTCATCTTCTGTACTCAGTAGTTGAAGTCTCGAACGTTTCGCCTCTCATCCAAAAGGCTTCGTCAGCGGACTAAAGTCCCGCTCAGCCCGCAGCTTAGATAAATACCACGAGGAGGAGTTGGGGTTGGCCCGGCTCCTCCCTCTAATCACAGCTACTCTCACCTGTGGGTAAACACCATTTGAAGTAGAGCGTCTCTAATGACCTGCTCCCCCCAGTATCGATCAGTCCTGTCCTATTCATGGCTGATCACTGCTAATTACCTGCCTATTGTTCTTTTGTTGGCTGAGGTATCGTCTCCTTGGACTGGCCGTGCCCTGTCGGCTGTCCCCGAAGGAGATTGGAGTAAAGTGAAGAAAGATTAAATCACCATTCTGGTTCATGGAGGGATTTTCTTTCTTGACAAAAATAGCTTCTTTTACTCATCTTTCAAACTAATGTTCTTCCTTAGCTAAAATGTTGACCTCCCCGTCCTCAAATAAGTGGTTGGAGGCTTTGAGGTGGAGGTGCACAGCCGACTGAGGGCCGCTCGTGCTTTCTCTTCGGTGTTGATAAAGTCTCTTCTGTAAAACTTGTTTGGTTTCTCCGATATAATGTTCTTTGCATTCTTCTTCTTTGCATCGAATAGAATAAACCAAATTGCTTTGTTTGTGGCTCAGAGTTTTGCCTTTGGGATGAACTTTGTCTCAGTGTGTTCACCGGTTTGTGGTACACTGGAATCCTGTGCTGCCTAAAGATTCTCTGAAGTTTCTCTGAGACCCCGGCTACATACGGCACTGCAACTCCCTTTCTTTTGGGCTCTGTAGCCTCTCTGTCTTGTTCTTTGGGTCTTCCTGCCCTTTGTGCTTTAGTGAAGGACCAGTTAGGATAGCCACAGTCTGAGAGGGCTCTCTGGACATGTTGCTCCTCTTTGGTCTTTCCTTCTGCACTGGTAGGCACCTCTTTAGCTCTATGTCTGAGTGTCCTAATGACCCCTAGTTTGTGCTGGAGTGGATGGTTTGAGTCAAACATCAAATACTGGTCAGTATGAGTTGCCTTCCTGTAAACCTCTGTCTGAAGTTGTCTGTTTTCCCCTGATAACTTTACAATCTAAAAAGGCAAGTTGAGGCCTATGTATCATGAACAAGTAACTGTACTGATATTCTCCATGTAATGAATCATTGACTTTATTGGACCTGATTACACAGGAATAAGAGACTGAAAGGGTGATTCCAACAAAGATACTTATTCCACCAATAATAAAATATGAACCAATCACAGCTTACTGCTGTTTACAAGAGAGCTGTTCACCAGTGGCACTTTATTTATTTACTTTGTCGATTGGTTTGTGCTTTATTATAGCAACAACATTTGATAACTTTTGATACATGCAAATGTCTGAGACACAGTTGCCAATTTCGACAAAGTACGTCCTATCATCGAGATAGGACTTGAACCAGTTTAGAGCAGTACCAGAGATTCCCACCCAGTTTTCTAACCTGTGAAGTAAGATTCCGTGGTCCACTGTGTCAAAGGCAGCGCTCAGGTCCAGCAGAACTAAAACTGAGACCTTACCTGCGTTGGTGTTCATACGGATATCATTTGTCACCTTGATCAGAGCTGTCTCAGTGCTGTGGTAAAATCCTGACTGGAAAGTATCAACACATTGTTAGATAAGAAAAAGATTGTAAGAATCGTTGGGAAGATGGATGGAGCCAAATACAGAGACATTTTGGAGGAAAACCTGCTGGAGTCAGCAAGAAAACTGAGGCTGGGGCGGAGATTCACCTTCCAGCAGGACAATGACCCTAAACACAAAGCTAAATCTACAATGGAATGGTTTAAAAACAAACATATTAATGTGTTAGAATGGCCCAGTCGAGTCCTGACCTAAATCCTATTGAAAATCTGTGGAAAGACCTGAAAACTGCTGTTCACAAACGCTCTCCTTCTAATTTGACAGAGCTTGAGTTGTTTTGTAAAGAGGAATGGGCTAAAATGTCAGTCTCTAGTCATACCCCAGAAGACTTGCTGCAGTTATTGCAGCAAAAGGGCTTCCACAAAGTATTAATTCATGCTGTATGAATACTTATGCACGCCCCACTTTTCACTTTTCTGTTTTTTGAAAAAATAACAGAATCATGTATCATTTTGCTTTCACTTCACAGTTTTTTCAGTAAAAAATTCAAAATAATCTTTACGTTTAGGGTTGTACATGACAAAATGCGCAAAAGTTCAAGGTGTATGAGTACTTTTGTAAGGCACTGTATAAAAAACTAAAACTAACTCTTCCTCACCCTCCGCGAGCGGTCTCTTTTTCCTCCAAGCTCGGGTCCTCTACCAGAGGCCTGGGAGCTTGAGGGTTCTGCGCAGTATCTATTATTTTGAACACTACTGTACAACTGTGTATCATCAGCATAACTATGAAAGCTGACTCCATGTCTCCTGATGACATCACCAAGAGGGAGCATATACAGATTAATATACAGATTAATATACAGATTACATGTGGCACGCCACATGTAATCTTATGGATCTTAGAGGAGCACGTATCCACACTTACCATGAATGTCCTGTCTGTGAGGTAGGATGTAAACCATTTGTGGACAGCACCAGAGAGGCCGATGTGTTCTAAACGAGTTAAAAGAATAGTGTGGTCGACTGTATCAAAGGCGGCGCTCAGATCCAGTAGAACCAACACTGTGACCTTCTGAGAGTCATAATTTAATCTAAAATCATTTAAAATCTTTAAAAGGGCTGTCTCTGTGTTGTGGTTTACCCTAAAGCCAGACTGGAATTTCTCAAGGACATTATTTGCTGTAATAAAACACTGGGTAACAAAACAATATTTTTTGAAAATAGTCCAGGGTTTTCCAGCTGAATTAGACTAATTTTGATGCGCTGAGTCCGAAAATGACCTTGGTTTTGCTCAATCAGGTCAGGATTTTTTGCTACAGAAATTTTTTTTAATCGATTTTGCGAAAAAAACAAATTTCTGCGGATCATCAGCTGAGAAACCCTTGACGTTTTTTCCGTTTTCCTTTTTAGAAATAAAAGTCAACGTATCCAAAGTCATTCAGTTTTTATTTACTCCATCAAATTTGATAAGCAGAATTCATAATATTAGTAAAACAATGAGCGTTACGTGACACAAAATTTTAGAGTTCACGGCATAAATCGGCGTTTCTTCGATTCCCGTGTGTGAGCAGCTGCTGGGTTGTCTCTCTTCAGCGACCAGCAGTAGTCCGCCATCATGACTGCGTCCCACCTTCCCTGGTACCTCTCCTCCATTTGGCGCATGTCCTGATGGAACCTTTCTCCCTGCTCGTCGCTCATCGCCCCAATGTTTTCAGGAAACTTCTCCATGTGTGAGAACAGGAAGTGAACCTTTATACTCATCAAACACCCGAGTTTTGGAAGGCCTTTATCATCTTGCTGACGAGTATGGCGTGGTTTGCTGCCTTCGTGTTCCCCAGGAAGTTGTTCACCACCTGCACAAATGATGTCCACGCGGCACACTCTAGCCTGTTCATGGAGTTTTGGAACTCTGTGTCCTTTATGAGCTGCCGTATCTGTGGGCCATCGAAAATGCCGGCTTTCAGCTTCTCAATGGTCAGTCGAGGAAAGGCTCGGCACAGGTAGTTGAAGCACCTCCCATCCTTGTCCAGAGCGCGCGTGAACTGTTTCATTAATCCAAGCTTCATGTGTAGCGGTGGGATCAATATCTTCTCCCGGTCAACAAGAGGTTCGTTTATGATGTTTCTCGCCCCAGGTACTAACTGCTCTCGCGCCGGCCACTCTTTCTTTACATAGTGCTGGGCTCTGTCTCGACTGTCCCACATACATATAAAGCATGGGTACTTCGTGAACCCGGACTGCTGACCAAGTAGAAAGTTCACCATCTTTAAGTCGACGCAGATGATCCATTGGTGCTGCTCATATTGGATTTTGTCGAGCACGTACTTCACTGCTTCATATTTCTCTTTGAGACTTGTGGAGTGCGCAAGAGGGATTGAGGCGAACTGGTTCCCGTTGTGGAGGAGCACAGACTTCAAAGAGCGCTTGTTGCTGTCAATGAAGAGTCGCCAATCTCTCGGATCGTATTGAGGAGCGCCGAGTTTACCAAGAAGACCGGCGACATCTCGACAGTACACGAGGTCTTCCTCCTGGCAGAAGTAGCCCATGTAGTCCTCATGCCTTCTACGAAAGAAAGTGATACGCGCGTCCTCGCCAAGTAGATTTTTCTCTTTGAGTCTAGAGGCCAACAGCTCGGAGGAAGTCTTTGACAAGCTGAGATCCCGAACCAGATCATTAAGCTCACATTGTGAAAAGGGCTGCGGACCATCTTGTTCCTTATACTCCTCTTCTGCATATCCTCCCTCGTCTGCACTGGTGGCCTCGTCGTCGCTGTCGGGAAGCTCTGTGAACGCTGGTACAGGAATTTCTTCGCAGTGAGCAACTGGACAGCGATCTTGTTGTGTAGCAAATTTATGTTTTTTTGTTTAATTTGTACCCTCTATGATTTAACTGGATTAGTTTGTTTATAATAAAATATCTCCTCGTCGCTACGGATTTGTTATTGAAACTCTCGCACACACCACACACGTAAAACGTAGACATACGTAATCCGTAAAACTATGGCTGTATCTCAAAAAGTTGACCTGATACAGCAAAATGCATGTGATATTCGGACTCAGAACACCAAAATTAGTCTAAATCAGTTGAGAAACCCCTGACCATTTTTTGGCTGTCAACTTGTGAAATCATTAAGTTGGATAAAGATTTTGTAAGATTTTTCTTAAAAATGGTAAGTTGGATTCTGGTCTAAAATTGTTAAAATCATTACAGTCCAAATTGCTCTTCTTCAGCAGAGGCCTCACCACCACCTCTTTAAAGGCAGCAGGGAAGACCCCGTCTGAAGAGAGCAATTCATCATGTGTAAAAGCTCGTCTCTAAAAGATCCATAAAATGTTTTAAAGACATGTGGTGGGCCTCACTGAGGAGCACTACTATCAAGCATCTCAGCATTACCCTGGACACAACTGTGCAGTGTTTCCTCTAGAACAAATAGACAACCAGATGTATTTAAAACCATGTTACTTTGGTTACACTATCAGATGTAATAAAATATTACATCTGATAGTGTCTATCTTTCCCCTGAAGTGGTCTGCAAACGCCTCACAGAGAGCGTCTGTGGTGTGAAGGAGGTCTGTTAAAATCAGGATTTAAAACATTTTCTATTGTTGAGAATAGGACTTTTGGGTTGTTTTTGTGGTTGGTGATTATTGTGGAAAATAATTTATTTCTAGCGTTTGTTATTGCTGTATTGTAGGTCTTTTGTTGAGCACGGAATATTTGAAAATGTATTGTGATTTTGAATTTCCTCCATCTCCTCTTTGCCTTCCTGCAATTTTGCTTGAGTTGCTTTAGCTCCTCGTTTCTCCAAGGGGAAGGGGTTTGGGATTAATCTTTCTAAGTTTGAATAGTGCAACTGCATCGAAGGCGATGAGTAGTTAGGCCCGAGCGCCATCAGGGCTGGCGAAGGGGCTCTTGTAATCGTAATCGTAATCGTAAGCATAAGCGGAGCGCACAAAACGAGCGCGAAGCGCTCGCCTCCCCCAAACATGCACTAACGCACTCCTCTCGTCGTGCATGTTCCGTGGACGTGCACATGTATCAGAAAACGAACATTGTAATTGGACAATTGGAGCGCGAAGCGCTCCCCTTCTCTCAAACACTCACTAACGCGCTCTTCTTGTCGTGCATGTCCCGTGCACATACATATATAATGCAAAAAATCAACATTGTAATTGTACAGAGCCCATAAAAGTCAATGGGCGACTGAGAGCCCTGGATCTTTCTTTCTTTCTTTCTTTCGCACCGCCGCAATTTTCACCCAAAATCTATCTCCTCCTAGAGTGTTTATCGGAACGAGCTAATTTTGGGTGTAAAATAATCTTAAGTAGAACTTTAAAAGTTATCCAAATTACTTTTCTAAGTTTTACGGTTTTTACGGTTACGCAAACTGTACAAAATATTTTGAGATTTTTCAACAAAAAATGGCTCCCATTCGCACATATGAAGCTCGATTTCGCTAATTTTGTTCAGTTGTTAAAGTCACAGTCCTAAACACTTTCATTTGGCAAAATTCAAATTGGGCGCGATAGCGCCCCCTATAGGAATTATGTGATGAGGTTTTTGTGAATAACAGAAACTAAAAGTGGTAAATTAAAATGGTGCCGAATAAAAAACTGAAAACTAAAACGAGAGCAGGCTGGTGTGACCAATAATGACAAACTGATGTAAAAATAGAACAAAGTGTTATTACAAAACTAAAAACAAGGCTTTAAAATGCTATTAAAAGGAAAGAAATGCTCAAATTAATTAAAACGGGGCACAACGAAGAGGAGGCCTGAATCTCGCAGCAGGAGTCGCTGGGGTGGGGGAGCTGACACTCCTTCTCCCCTTAAGGTCCCGGGTCCTGGAGCTCTCTCGACCCGCCGGTGCCGCACCTGGGCAAAAGGTAAGGGGAGCCAGCACACACGTCTACTACACCAGATAGCAAAGGCCCAAGGCCACTCAGTGCAGTGCAGTTCTGCGTCTTAGCGGTACTCACTGGCGGGGAGAGCTCCTCGCTCTCCCACTGCTTGGTAATGTCCTCACAGCTTTCCCCGAACCGCACTCCGTCCCTCGCCTGCTCTCCGGTCGCTTGACGGCGATCTCCGAGGCAAGGCAGGGTCTAATTGCCCTGTCCCTGCGTGTATTCCGCGCTGTGGTGTGAGTGTCCTCTGCGTGGATCTCAGCTGGCTGGGTGGGTGGGTGTGCGTCGTCGTTCTCACACACCTCTGTCTCGCACGGTGCCTTTTCCTCTTTCTGCTTCCACCTCTTTGACTGCGTCGACTCTCTTTTGTCCCGTGTTCTTTCCCGCTGAACAGGTGTGGTGATTGCGGGGTAGTGGATTGGTGGTTTGCAGGCAGATGGGCGGGGGTTTCCATAGTAGCAAACAAGGGGGCGTAACTCAAAAACATGCATAAGGAAAACAAACACAGCAAACTAAACAAAATATCACCAAATGCCCTCCTCCTCTGACCGGATTACAATTATATGGAGAGTACAAATTTTAGTTTTACGAAAATTAAAATAATTTGTCACAAAATTCTATTTGGTCGTTCCAATCAGAAAAATTAATCACACCCATGCCATATTTTTCACGGTGTTGCCGTAGCGATGACCAGAACGTCCCATTTTATTCTGATGGAAAAATGTTAAACTCCATAATTCAGCGAGAAGTGAGGAACCAAAGGTTATCCAAAGTACTTGGATAACCTTTGTGGATGATCTGCGGCGCAGCCGCAGCCCTAAGTAAAATGTAAAAATATACTTCAGTTTGCAGATATAGTGTGATACAAATTCATACTAATTTTTCTCTGTATAATGTCAAAATTGAGCGCGGAGTGCGCGTTGGCGCATTCCAAAAATCCGAAAACTAAACCCCAAGGGAAAAAAGTTAAAAACAAACATAAATGTAGAGGCAATACCATAATTTTAGATTGAGGGAGACAAAAGGGTGCGAAGTGCCCCCTTGCTTTGGGCAGGGCGATCGGCGAGGGCCGATAATCGCCGCTTTGCGGCTATATTTTACTGTTAAAATTGTCAACAATAAAATCACATCTAGCAGGTAAAATCAGAGGAGGAATTTGTTGTAAAGCATCAATAAAATTTGCAGCCACTTCAGGGGTAAAATTACATTTCCTCACAGTTTTTGCCGAGGACTCTCACTGAATAACACCAGTGACATTAAAAAACACACAGTAATGGTCAGAGACGGCCAAGTCGATAAAAGAGGACACAGTAGTGGACAGGCCATACGTGATGACCAGGTCCAGGCTGTGTCCTTTCTCGTGAGTTGGCTGCGTGACGTCTTGGGTAAAATTAATCTAATTAAGAACGTTTAAAAACTGTTCTATGAGCTGTTTTTCTATGTTCTATGAATCTGGATGACCGTCAGAGGCGGTGCTTTAAGTACTGAAAGATCCCCTTTGTGCATGCGTAGTTCGAGTATTAATAACAATGAAATCACAACTGTGATGACCAATCAGGAGACTATAGCCCCACGTCATCTGAGCCTCTGTTCCTACAGAATCATCTCAAGGAAACACAAGGATTCTGAATGACGGAGAAGCTCTGGAGCTCATCTGAGATTCATAGAACTGTAGTTCTCCTGACCATCAGAGGCGATGCTTTAAGCACTTAATGACTAATACCAGCAATGTCACAAGGAATCCTGAGTATAGAACACACTGAGTGGACTCAGAATACTCCAATCACACAACCAACCTGGCCAAAACACTGTAGCAGACACAGTGAAAACCGGCTGAATACAAGTGGGAGACTCCCCTCTGAAAAACGCTTTTATTTTTTACCTTTTATTTAACCAGGACAGGCCCACTGAGTTTTAAGAATCTCTTTTTTCAAGGGAAAAATGCCATTACAGACTTGAAGGGCGAAAGAATCCACACATCGGACTAAACAGTCACCGGGCTCCAAGCAATGAGCAAATCAAAGCATGCAAAGTGTTTTGACAAACAAAGCAACACGGAACACGCCACAGAGGCTCGGATGACATACTGTAGGACTATATAGCCTCCTGATTGGTCATCCGGGGATCACAGGTCTGTCTCTGTTGGTATTACCATTCAAACGGAGCATGCGTGAAGGGGATCTGGCGGTCAGAAGGGATGAAATAGAACAACGCAAGCATGGGGAGAACATGCATACTGCGAAGCTGTGAAAAACAAACGCGGTGAGCGGTGGTGCAATATGTGTTTTACAGTCCAAACTCTTGCAACAAACGTGTTCTGATCTTGGCTGTGGCCAAAGTCTTGTCCTTACTCTGATTGCAGATACATAGCTGTTTTGTGACTTTTAACTCGTTTCACCCCATGGCTCCAGTCACCGGTTACAAAAGAGGGAAGTGTGCACTCTGCTGGCCTAAAGTTATACTACAAATATCCAGGAAAAAAATCAAATAAGCTCAACAAGCTTTGTATTGCCCTCTGTGCACTAAAGCAAAAAGAGAAACACTGAACACTGCTGTAAAAGACAGTGGCACAGTTACACTTTATTTGGTTGATTTATTTGTTAGGGACAATGCCCAACGATGAACATCTGCATTGAAACAACAAAAACAAACGTAAAAATACGGAATTATATTTACATCCATAGTCCCTCGGCAGATTACAGAAACAGAAAATATAACAAACTATACTTGGAGCCTTTATAAAATCCAACCATAAGAAATGTGAATTTTCGCAGTTTTTCAACTGGTCATAAACCTTTGAAGACTGTAGTAGAGCGGGAACACTGTGGTTGTGTCCTTGGGCAAAGACACTTGTCGTCCCACCTTGCCTCCAGTGTCTGATGCTGGTGTCTGAATGAGAGTGAACAGTTAAGTGGTTCTTTGAGTGCAGAGTGTAGGTAGAAAAGCGTTATTTAAATGTCACCATTCAGACATCCTGGTCACATGACCACTCTCCACATTAAACTTAGTCAAAACCCAATGTTCGTGTTCATTCACAAAACATGTTTACAACGGATGTCGTTATCAGTGACATTTGGAACAGAGCGAAACACAGCAAGGGCGTCCAAATGTTCCTGAATCAACATCATCATCACAGCGGCCTGGATCTACTGTACGGAGCTGACTGTCCAATGTCCACCATCATCGGACCAGATTGTCCTGCTGTCCCAGTGCTTCCCAACCCAAGAACAGGGTCTCACAGATTTGTTTACTATCTCAATTTGAAAAGTGTGTGAGAGGTGAAGAAATGATGAATGTGGGTGAGAGGCCGGGGCTCAGAGGTCACTGGGGCAGGAAGCGGGTTCAGAGACATCTGTACAGTCGTCCTGTTTGCATAGTAACACGTGGCGCAAACAAAGCCTGGCCCCAAACTACAGCAGCTTTAGCTGGATTTGCAGTTAGTGATGTAGCAATTTCATTTGGTTACTCCTATCAAACGAGTTAATGACACCCACGTCATGTTTTGCACAATGTTGCCATAGCAATGACCAGAACTCCCCCATCAATAGGTTGTTTTCACGTTCTACTATGTGATGATTAGGGCTGAACGATTAATTTCATTTGCACTTTTATCGTGATATTACACAACGCGATTTCGTGATCGCAGGGCACGCGATTTTAGAAGTGAATGGAGCTGCAAGATATGGCAGCAAAGTCCTCTCCGCCGCATGCTTTTGTTTATGTCTTAGTCTAGTTAAGGTGCGCGGTAGATTGTGGATGTACAGTGAAAATACCAGGGTTTATCATGCAGCCACCGCGAAGGACTATTGCTTTCTTCTCCGTTAGCATTCCGTTAGCCGCAGCGCTCATCACACCATTCCCTTGCTGGTACTACACGCTCTGATGATCACAGAAACTCCCTCACCTCCGGATTCACACGTCTCGTAAGCAATATGCTTACGAGACGTGTGAATCCCTGTTTTTTCCCTATTTAAATAGGGAAAACATGGAAGAGTTTGGTAGCTTCTATCTTCACCTTGTTTGGAGCTATAGAGGAGAAGAGAGAGGCTAAATGCTAACGCCGTCTGTGCTGTGTTTACGTTACGGAAGGCACACTTGGAGACCAGACAGGTACAGATGAACTTGTCTAAGCTCAGGTAAGAACATATCTCAGTATGTAAAAACGGTGGCCTATTCCTTTAAAGGTGCACAACGCAAGTTTATGAGTTCTTGCAGAACTATGACCCCTTTGGCGACAAGCGGAATTGCATCCAGAGTTGTGCACGCTCATGGAACACACGCACGCTTGCACGAGCACGAGCAGTTCAGAACACAACAGCGACAGCGATTACACAAATATTTTGTTTAGACTCGTAATGTCGTAATGTGGAAGTGATGGAAGTGATGTGGCAAAATATTAATGAAAATAGGAATCTTGCATAAATACACACTAAAAGAAAAAACAAATGTTCATTGTAAAACAATGAAAAACTAACACAACATACCTGCCCTCTGTGGACTTGTGACTGCACCAGATCAGCTGTAGGAGGGGGCACAATGCCAGACAGAGGTCCCAGAAACCAAGGGTCATCTGGTCTCAAGCTTCGTTTTCTTGAGAGTTCTCCTGCAGACTGAAGTTGTATTCCTAGAATTTTTGTCTGCAGGTCAGGGATGTAACTGTAGTCTTTTGCCTCTTTGTATCCGGTCTGTGACTTCTTGCTGTACAGTCGTTCTTGCCTGCAGAACAAATTATGACATTAGTTCCCAAAACATGCATTATATAGGAAAGTCATAAAGTAATCACTTACAACACTTGGCCTTTGTGGTTGTGGTGGTTGTAGTCCAACGCTGCAAGAAATGTCCTGGCTTCATATGAAAAGGCAAAGGTAGATCCGGGGCGTAGGGAATGGAAAACACCCCTCTCCACTAATCTCTCCTTGTTATAAAACACAAACATTACATTATCATTATCTCAAATACAAAAATTATTCAGATTTACTTACGGAAAAAAAAGTCCAGAGACAAAGCACATAAACCACTGAATTACCTGAGGACTCCATTCGTCAGCTAAAACAGAAATACAGATGCATGTTAGCTATTTGAGGATTTGCAAATACATGCAGTTTATTACTTACCAAGGGCAACAACACTGTTTTTAGTCTGTAATCGGTTGATAATGGCAGCCCTCTTTTCTGTCCAAAACTCCCTTACAGCTGGTACGCAGTAGAAATGCTGTATCCCACAGTAGAAGATGTCACCATTCTCATGTTCATGTATTGAAGAAGAGGGCGATCTTGGTGTAATTATTCCCAGACAATAGCCCGTTTGCTCCAAGCATAAAGTCCTTGGCGTCCCATGTTTGAGCAACGGCTGGTTGTTTCACATCCACAACTTGTGTCCACGTGGGCAAAACTATGCAGATAAAGAATAAGCATTACAAATGCACCTACATTATTTTCCATTTGATATTGTTGTTCATGACTTATTATAAAACACTACATAGCCATGTAGTACTCACCCACTCCACTATAACAGCAGTCCCGGTCACATGTCCATGACAGCTTCTTCTAGCCCAATGATGAGAAGTTCATCCATTTGATTCTGCATTGGACCACCAGTGCTGTGTAACAAAAACATGTATTCACACCTTTACAAGGAAAAGACTGTAGGAATTGCATTATGACAAAACATACCACAAAGATATAGGGGCGACATAATCGGAGTCATATGGGTCTGTGGCCTGTTCTCGCTCAAACTCTAGCCTGTACAAAGAAAACAAAGTATCTTAGCCAATAATGTTTGAAAAAATGCACATGAATACATTATTGACCTCAGACGAAGTAAAAAGAGATTATTATTATTATTTATTTGCAATTTACACACCATCTAAACCAGGACTACACCAGGTCTGAACTAGGTCTAGACTATGAATAAACCAGGTCTAAAGTAGGACTAAACAATGAATACAAATGTATATGGGCTGCGCTCTTCACAAATAACAATTGATTAGAATCGAGTACACAGTAACAGCAACGTTAGCCTATCAAGTAACATGTTTTCTCCCCTCATAAACTACATGCAAAATGTACCACATTCCCGGGAACATTTTACTGATTTTGCCGAAAAAGAAAACATATATACACAACGGCGTTGAAAATTCAGCCGTGTTGGTCAAGGACATGAGCACTTTTTAGCATTTTGCATCATTTTGAAGACGTTAGCCAAACACAAAAGGCTACCGGTAAACCATACACAAAAACATAGTTAGCATCTTTTATGTTATATGTTTTATGTTGCACGATTGCTCCGGAGAAAATTCCTAGTTTGTGAATCTGTTCACTGACCATGACAATAAAACCAATTCTGATTCTACATTTAGCTAACGCTACACTACACGCTAAACACATAGCATTACAACTATTACGCATCGTCATTTGTTCACATAGATTTACCGTATCAGACATTACAGACTGTATCTTACCATTTTAGCAAGAAAAAAGCCAACTGAGGGTCCGTTTGAGCCCGAGAGCGGAGCTGAGGTCTCCCCATTTGTTGTTGCCTTTCCGATGTTGACTCTCGTCTTACTCCGACGCCTGTCTGACTCCAATTTGCCCCTTTGGTTGAACTAGACAAACGTTTTATCTTCTTATCTTACGTGGAGTTTGCATTGCTGTTTGGGATGAACTGGAGTTCATCTTCTCTTACAATCCATCCTCTACTTTGGCAAAAGTCGCTGGAGTCTTCGCTGATGCGGATAATGGCGGCTAATACACATACTCCCCAGAGCTAGCCAGGTGCGCGTGAACGCGCATGACGTCACGCCCAGGCTCAAACCTTAAGATTCCGACCCGAATCCCTCTTATTTATTTGACTGCACAGGATTATAGGGACAATCACAGTGATCAGACAGGAACTCATTCAGCACATCAGGCAATTGTTTAAGCATGTATGGGTTAGAAAACGGTTATTTTTAACATTTACAGTTGCGCATAGCACCTTTAAAGAGTATTTGGTAGAAGGACTTAAAGATGACATTTTCTGAGTTGGACTGGAATAAAATCTGTCAAAATTTTAAAAACCTGTCCAGAGACGTGAGGGTTAAGTTGATACAATTTAAAATTATGAATCGATATTATTGGACACCAATGCGGTTGCATAAGCTTGGCCTTAAGAATACACCAAACTGTTGGAAATGCCAATGCTTAGATGGCACATTGCTCCATGCATTGTGGCAGTGCCCCAAAATTCAGGACTATTGGAATAAAATTCATTGTTATCTTGAAGAAATTACAGGAGACATCTCCTAGACTCTACGTGCTTGGAGATCCAGCCAAAATGCACAATTTATCCAGACGGCAATAATGAAGTAGCAGGTTTGGCTTCAGCCCATCCCTTGAGCAGGTTAACTGCTCAAACAAATAAATAAACTAAACAAGGTTTGTTAAGGGATTTGAAAATCCCAGAACTTTACCCTTTAAAGATTGGTTTTGCGAACTAGGACGAGTGGCTACATATTAACAACTTTTTTACAGGATAAATGATAAATGGAATGAATATGAGGACAAATACTATGTACATTGGATATCAGCAGTAATTGAGTGCTGTTTAATACTTGACTTGACTAGGGTTAGTCGGATGCTATATTCGGGTTGGCAATAGACTTATTGAAACCATATTTGGATAAACGATCCCTATTTGTATCTGGATTCTTCCCCGATGGAGGGAATAAATAAGATTCATCAATGGCCTTCACTAAATCTAACCCGAGCCACAACATATGGATTATGCCTGTTGTCTTTTCAGATACTTTGAAGAAGTAGTACTATTATTTTAATTAGGCCCGAGCCGGACCCAGTCCTGGCAAGGGACTATTGTTTCTGTGTGGTTTCTTATTATTAGGCCCGAGCCAGGACAAAGTCCTGGCAAGGGACTTTTGTTCTCCCCCGGTTTCTTGTTATTATAATAACAAGAAACCGGGGGAGAACAAATAAGAATAATTATTCTTATTCCGCCTCTAAGATCCTGTTTTTCAGTGCCTTCCCGTGCAAAAGTACACGCAGAAATTGGCACAGTGATCAGAGTCGGAGAAAATTGCGTGTCAGTGGGCGACATGCGCACGCCCAAAACAAAATGGCTCCACAGCGCCCCCTCAAAGTTGACCCCCATTCAAAAAGAACATGCGTTTTTGGGCGTAGGCCCAAATCCTTGGGTACAGTGAAAGGGCACATCAGGACAAACCAAAAACTCCATTGGAGCGCCACGCCCGGACGCACAGGGAGTCGGCCATCTTGACTTGCAATTGGAAAACCGGCTGCACTGTAAACCCGAACAGCCATACAAACTCATAATTGTTTTAGGCACCTGACTCATAAACAGACAATTCGTTGACTGAATATTAATCTTTTGAGTACAAAATGTGATTGATTGAGATTTAAGTTGAATAAAGATAATGTTAGAAACTTCATTTCAAAACATTTGCGTTTTTTGTCCATTCAACGTCATGACGTCACCAAACATTGTCTGCTTTTGACACACTGAGTTTGAAAAAACAAGATGGCGGCCCGATGCGGAGAGGACCCGCTCTCGTCCACAACAGAAATTTAAAACATTTAAACGTTTCTTTTGCTTATAATTGGCCACGCGATGTTTTTCTTCAGACTATAATAACGGTAAGGTTAAATTAGAGTCAAAGGAAGCCGTGTTCGGAGGGTCTGTGCTTTAGAACTAGCATAGCAAGTTTAAGGCTAACTACAGTATTATCTCCACGGAAGGAGACACCGTCATCGTCACTGGTTTCCAAGCAGCAGCCCTTCTCATCTCGTGGTCTAATTTGGTAAGTAAATTCATTTAACATTATGTAACGTTAAATATGTGCTGTGAGATTGTTTAACCCATCGGTAATGAACCGCTGTAAGGTCCCTGGCCCAGGCGAGCAGCGAAGGGAACGGAACGGCTAGCCAGATTCATGCCCCGCGTTTCTCTTCATTGTAAAGAACCGCGGAGCACGAATACAGTTGCAGTGAGTTTCGTACACCCCGCGCCCAGCGGCAGGTTTAGCGGAGGTACCGACTCGGCTTCAGGTTTGAGCCGTGGCGGCTGCGGGTGACGGTGTGTTGAAACATGCGCCGAAACGGGGAGTCGGTCTGTCAGAACTGGGTCGTTGCGATATCTCTTCTTCTCATGACTAAGTGTAATGTAATAATAGTTGTATGAAAGTGCATAAATGGTGCAGTGAATGACAGAGACTAGGAAGGAGGAGATGAGAGAAGCAGTCTGCAGGATGAGCTCATTGGTACAATGACAATCAGGTTATTCTGGGGGCAGCCAAATCTTCTAAAAATACAAAATTCTTGTCTGCAATGAGCCAAAACCAATTCTTCTGTTTAGTCCTGGTTTAGTCCAGGTTTAGACGTTTTTGTTTAGTCGTTAATTTAGTTTAATTTACAGTAAAAAAAAAAAAAAAAAGAGCACATAGAAAATATGCTGTAAATTAACAATTGCATCAATAATTATTTCTATCATATTGAAATATTATGCCATCATATTGCCTTTGTGTAATTTTAGGTGAGAACAACAAATGACTTAGTGCTGTTGCATGCTAATTTCCCCCATGTCTTGCAGATCAAGGAAGTGCTTGGTTTAACTTCAAAAGCATGAAGCACAATATTTTAAACTAATGTACCACGATATCCATATCTGGCGGTGCTGTGGTGGTTGTCAACATTAGCCTGAAAAGAGTAAAACCTGGCCAGTGAATCCACATTCATATGAACCAAGACTGCAAGAGAATAGAGGTAGAGGATCTCCTAATGCAATGGCCCTGCAGATCGATCACAGGTAACAAATGTTCTTGTCCTTTCTGTTTGGTTATGTATCATACTTGTAATACATGTTCATGTATTTGTAGATACAGTCGGCTTCTCTCTGTTGCCCAGGCAAAAGTGCCCTTGGACCTGCTTTGGCCACACTGGGACAGGGAAATCCTGAGCCTGAGAGAGGAGATGACCTGAAGTAATGAGGTACCGTTTTGAAAAAGTAACTATTACCAGCTTACTTTGGCACTTCCAACTATCAAAATACATCGTTTTACATACTGAGATATGTTCTTACCTTAGTTTAGACTAGTTGATGTGTACCTGTCTGGTCTTTGTGTGTGTGTGCTCAGTCACGCAAATGTTATCATTTAGCCTCTCCCAGCATAAGTATAGCTCCAAACTGGGGTAAAATTAGAAGCTACCAAGCTGTTAAATGTTTTCCCTATTTAAATACAGTTACATGAAACATTACACGATCCAGGTCTAGTTACACAAAATTAAACATGTCGATTTTCTAAGCGGATACAATATAGTTCCCTGTTTTATCTTTTTTGGTTCCTGGTCCATCTTCACTTCTCTCCTTTCCTCCTCCTTAGGTAGACTATGCCTAGTAGATTTTGAAGTTTTGTAGGTTTAAGAAAAGTATACAGTATGTACATTGCACACCATGGAAAGCTTACAGATCTGTTGTTTTTCTTTATGATTCATATTTACTTTTTTGTCATTAGGAAGATGACAAAAGGAAGCCTTTGCGGAGTTTGCATCTACCTGAAGGAGGACGATACAGATTACTTTGAATGCTGAAATGTAAGTATATTTGTGCTTTGTAAATATTTTGGTGGGGCTTCATACATCGACAAAATGAATTTTCCCTGAAAATTCACTGAAATATGAACTGTTTAACTGGCACAATAATCACATGCATTTCAGAGCATGTTTGTGGAGGTATAAAGGCTCAGGATTAAGAGCTGGGTAATTTGGCCAAATATAATATACTAGTTATTTTATTTAAAGAGGGGTATTATGCTTTTTTCAATCACATAGCACCAGTCTATAGCATACTACAATGATGATGTAACCTTCTGTTGGTCTGTATATGCAGTAAATTAAAATAACTGCCTTGAATAAAATTGCTCTCTCAAATGGCTGTACTGAACGTCTTGAAATAGGCCTCTGTCTCTTTAAGAAGCTTTCCGACACGCCCCCTTCAGCACACTGCTGTGGCATCTAAACAACACTACTGTGCGGGGAGGGGGCTCTGCTGAGCTGAGGAGCAGTGGTTGGTGGCTTGGCTGGTGACAAAAGGTTCAGAGGCGTCTCCAGGAGGTGGGGGCGTTCCTAGGAGGACTGAGGCATAGCTACACCTAAAATGGCTGCCGTCTAAGTTTTTACTGATTACTCAAAAATATGTGAATGAGCCAAGGCAACACTCCAGGCATGTGTTTAATGAGGGAATGACATAATAACATGATATAAAGCTTGAAAAAGTCAATTTTACATAATACCCCCCCACCCCCCTTTAAATTAAGCACTGCCTAAAACACAACACACAGCCTTTTGCAAAGTCATAGTGGATCTTTATAAAGCTTCTAAATTGGCCGCACTGCACACATGGAGTGGTGATAGTGTGAGTGACCTGAATTGAGCAGTTTTTTTTATATTGTTCAATGCACACATTAATCAAATTATTTATATTATAATTTAGTATTCTATAGTGGGCTTTGAACTGTATTACCTAAATAATGGTAGCCCTTATCATTTTTAAATTGCATGACCATTTTACAATTAACAATGGTGACAGTGGCACAGATGTTTGAGCAGGTCGTCTTGAAGGTCAGCGGTTTTAATCTTGCACATTGTGCAAGAAACTTCACGCATGTAAAGGGCTTTAGGCCAAATGTAGGAATAAAAGCACTCTATAAATATTGCCCTTTTTTTTTTTACCATTTAAAATGTACATAAAGAGCAGAGACACACAGTCTTAACATGCATAAGGAATGCCAGAAGATGAAAATAATCTGGGGGGGTCCAAACTCAAATGCGGAGCTAAATCTAGAGAATACATGTGTAGTCTATTTTAACCTAAGATAATGACAGAACAGTCAGGTCTTTGCATTGTATGTTTTTTGCTGTCCTTTTCTCATCTGCTTGCCTTATTTAGTCCCTTATTTTCTTCACTTATTGCCTAATTTCTTGCCCCAGTATTAATTACACAATTTGTATTTTGCAGCAAAATGGTGAAACAAATGTGGCTGATCGTCCCCTTGCCCTTCTCATTGCTTCTCCTGATTTCTTCACACCTGGGAACATCTAAAGGCTTTTTCAACGCTATAATATCCCGTCTGGAGTGGTCAAGCAGGTTCTGGCCGACATCAGGACACGTGTGTTTGGTGTGGACAGCACCATCGGCTACAGACAGCGGTTTGTGGAGGTCGGTGAAGCTAGTTTTGGCCGATTGCATTCGTCAAACTGGCATCTGTCGCCGCACCAGGAGAGGTTTGATTGGCCTAGTGTTACTGGCTGTCACTGAATAAGCTGCAAAATGGAAGGAGAGTTTATTGTTGTTATCGAACTCACAAAACTCCCTTGTTCTGATTTTGCCATACGTGCTACGCACTGTTTTATCAACTAGCTGGAAATGTATGAACTTCTTCGGGACATAAACAGAAATTAAAAAGGTGACTGGACTGAGAATCCAATTCACACATCAGAGATGACCACCACAGAGCGTTTGAACGGGGACTGAGGCATTTTGTTTTCTATTTACAGCAAGACACACTACAAACATGCGCAGTTTGCGCACGTGCACTGTGCGGCGTTCTTGTTCTTGGGTTCATGTCGCTCCAGAGTAGATGTTGATCTTAGCTGGTGAGACAGGGCAGACGAGAGGAAACCTCAGCTTTATAGGTAGTTGCTGAAGGGAGCATTGCAATGAGTGTGAGTGAATGTCCAACTATGTCTGAAGTGATTTTGTTGTTGCTTTGTGATTAATATAGAGATTATGCATGGCTATGTCTGCAATGTTATTCTTTTGTTATACTTTGAATTGTTCCTCAATTTGAGGTTCCAGTTATATTTCAATAGAAATGGATTATGCATAACTTCTATTGAGTACCTAAAGAAAGTCGTTACCCTGTTTAACTTCATCTTAAAGATTGTGGTCAGCCTAGATGACCACTGCTCTGAAACAATGTCTGCTCTCCTTGATAAATGAGCACTTTCCACTTGGTAATCATACCTTGTTTTCTGTTCGATTAAAATTATGCCAACTGAAAAACATTCACAACAGTTCTAAAGTTTTAAGGGTTTGAGTTATTACAGATTTTTGTTTGAGGGGTTCACTTAAAGCCACACTGCGTAGCATTTCATCCAATAAATAGAATAATATATGCATTTATCTCATTACAGATATTGATATTGTTGAAAAATCTCAACAACAAAAAAAACCTGTTAATGGGAGCAGGGATGTCTCCAGCTTATCTCCATGGTGATGTTCACAAAAGCAGCCAAATATGAGTTTTGAATAGATTAGGTTCTCATCCAAATCCATTCTTTGATTACCGACTACATATTTGAAGCATTTACAGTGTCGAGTTGGTCATTAAGAGCATGTTTTGTATTGCTGACGACAGTGATCCAAAATGTTTCGCAGTGTGCCTTTTTAACAAGTTTATTAAGGTTATTTCATGCACTTTTCTCCTGATACAAATATTATACAGAGCGTTGATAGCTAATGCCGTATGCTTAAATTGCATTGTTATGGTAGAAATGTTATGTAATGTAAGGCAATACATTTTTAATACATGTCATTGTATGTATTCTATGGCTTTGAATACATGTTTTTTGTATTTAATTATTGGTAGTATTTTTGTCTAAGTGGAGTCTGCTAAACTTATAAATTATAGGTGGAAATAGACATGCAAAAGTTAATATAATGAGTCTGCTAAACTTAAAAATTTAGGTGTAAATAGGTGCAAAAAGGTATTATATTGAGTCTGCTAAACCTTTAAATTTTAGGTTGAAATAGTCAGGAAAAGTTAATGTAATGAGTGTGTTGAACTTTAAAATGTTAAGTTCAAATTGTCAAAAAAGTAATATGGATAAGTCTACTAAACTCAAAAAAGCTACGTTGGATGAGTGCACTGAACTTGTAGATATAGATTGGATATAACGTAAAAAAAATTAATTAATTAACTCAAATTTTTTGTCGTAATAAAGTTTCCACAAAAGTTTTGAGTTCACTGAACTTGTTCGGGTTTACAGTGTGGACTCAACTTATGTTTTAACGAACTACTCCCTGGTTTTTCAGCTAAATCAAATCACACCTGCTTTAACAGACTCTAGAGACATGCTACAAAAACAAGCCAGCTTTTTTGGATAACGTTTACATTTTTCAAATAGCGCCCCCACAAAATACATGCTTTTTTCCCGTACCTTGGACAACCCCTCGCAGGTATGCGCTCTATCCAATCTGGATCATATTTAGCTGACATAAGGCCTCTTATGGTCTGAATCCATAGAGCTCAATAACTGCACGGTGCTCACCACTATAGCGCCCCCTATCTATACCTTGAAAATTTTAGTTTGTACGATTTATATGAAACGTTGCAGGTATATTCTACACATTGAAACAAACACAAAAATATATTACATGTATTTGATATTTTTGAAGATGTGGGCATTTTAACTTTTAATTGGGAATCCGTCTGGACTCATCTTATGTATTAATGAACTAGTCCCTGCTTTTTCAACAGAATAAGCTCACACCTGGTTTAACGGACTTTAGATACATGGGGCTACAAAAAACATCCAGCTTTTTTTTCATTCAACATCTGGTCTTAACCTCTTAACTCCCACCTGAACTGAACACATTTTCGTCGTATTTTGGTGCTTTTTGGGCACTTTAGTCTCATTTTTGTAACTGCGTTTTTATCGCTATTTTGACGCTTTTTTGTCAAGAAGCTTTAAGATATGGGTCAAGTCAAACTGAAGAAAATGTGCTTGGTTAAAGTGGGGGTTAAGAGATTATAATGCCACCAACATGCCTTTTTGCTGTACATTTCACAACACCTCGCTGGCATGCGCTCTATCCAATCTGGATCATATTTGGCTGACATAAGGCCACTTATGGTATGAATCCATAGAGCTCAATAACTACACGGTGCTCACCACTATAGCGCCCCCTATCTATACCTTGAAAATTTTAGTTTGTACGATTTATATGAAACGTTGCAGGTAGATTGTACACATTAAAACAAACAGAAAAATATATTATAACATGTCTCTATCTTGCTTTGTTCTCGTTATAATTAGGCCCGAGCCAGGACAAAGTCCTGGCAAGGGACTTTTGTTCTCCCCCGGTTTCTTGTTATTATTCTTATTCCGCCTCTAAGATCCTGTTTTTCAGTGCCTTCCCGTGCAAAAGTACACGCAGAAATTGGCACAGTGATCAGAGTCGGTGAAAATTGCGTGTCAGTGGGTGACATGCACACGCCCAAAACAAAATGGCTCCACAGCGCCCCCTCAAAGTTGACCCCCATTCAAAAAGAACATGCGTTTTTGGGCGTAGGCCCAAATCCTTGGGTACAGTGAAAGGGCACATCAGGAAAAAACAAAAACTCCATTGGAGTGCCACGCCCGGACGCACAGGGAGTCGGCCATCTTGACTTGCAATTGGAAAACCGGTTGGACTCAACTTATGTTTTAACGAACTAGTCCCTGGTTTTTCAGCAAAATCAAATCATACTTGGCACAGCGCATCTAGACATCTGACAGTCACATGCGCCTCAGTCAGAGCTTTCCGAAGATGTATAATATGTGGGGGTCAAGGCAAGCACTCCACTTATTATGCCCTTGCAAACTGGCACAACAGCGCCATCTTCTGGCTTAAGATGGCTTTTAAGTGGCTTGTAAGTGGTCCGCCCATCCTCCGTGAAAATAGCCAGAGTTCTTAGCCTGACAGCAAGCCGGTCCCGGTCAGAGTTTCTTCTGAAATTCATCAATTTCCCCCTTTATTTACAAAAGCCACAGTTTCAGACTCGTACATATTTATACTACCCCTCTGTTACAGAAAGAAGCTTTGATTTTGACGTTTTTGGCTCCAAAATCGGGTTTTTTGGACAGTACAATCACAGGAAGTTCAGATAGGCTGTTTCCTGTCCGTCTCTCTGTGTATCCCTCGTACTATTTTGGTCTCACCAAAATATTCCGTCATCTATCGAGAGTTTTGCCGGTTCAAACCCAACCATGACTTTTTTGTTTTTCTTTTTTTAATTAATATTTTTATTAAATCCTCATTAATAACGAGGAAAGAACAGTTTCAAAATATGTGGAACTACACAGAAAGAAATGTGGGGACACTAGGGAAACACTTGAGGCAAAACTGTGGAGGGTGTCGAAAACAATCAAGAAATGGAGGGGAGTGGGGGTAAATGACCTGAAATGACCTCTCTCCTCCAGTGGCATGCTGGGACCTATTTTCGCCCTGGTCATTTAAAGAATAGTAGTAGCCCACATTAGGCACACCATTGCACAGATTTATAGCTCAGCGATAGTGTGCTGGTCTTTGGTGCAGGAGGTTGCTGGTTCAAACTCAACCATATTTATTTTATTTTTTTTTGGTTTGGACTGGGCATCTACTAGCCTGGCTAACACCAGACTGCTGTGTGCGCTCGAATCTTTTCGAACTTCACAACAGCCTGGGGACCATGGCCGACATTTTTCCATGGATTTGGGCACCAATCACAGAACGAGGAGGGACGGTAAGACGATGACGCGCTATTTGACAAACGGAAGCTTGTAGTTTGTTTAGGGATAAAAAAAGTAAAAAAATATTTACAGATCCAACATGACAGCAGCAGACGCGATGCCATCTTTCGATCAAGCTTTAGACCATGTTCTAAATAGTTTAGCTCAGGTACGTACAGCAGGTACGTCATGCGTCATCTGATACCATGATACGATTGGCTATGGCTACGTGCAGACGCATGAGAGACATTCGTAGCGCCCAATAAACGGCTATGGACAATCGTAAACCACACCTCTCCTACGAGAAAATGAATTGGTGGTCCCCAGACTAAATATCACTTGTGATTTTAGTCTGGCGTTAGCCAGGCTAGGCATCTACTGGGAAGAACATTAATTGGCGCCTATGGTCCCAACCTTATTAAAAACGAAGAAAGAACAGTTTAGAAATATGCACAACTACACAGAAAGACATGGGGGGACAGTAGGAAAACAATAGAGGAACAACTGGGGGGAAATGTCGAAAACAATGGAGAAAATGGAGGGGCAAAAATGACCTGAAATGACCTCTCTTCCCAAATGCCTTGCTTGGACATATTTTCACACCCAGGGATTTAGAGAAAAGTAGCCCGTATCAGAACAACCTTTGGGTGGTGTTATAGCACAGTATTAATGTGCTGGTCTTTGGTGCAGGAGGTTGCTGGTTCAAACTCAACCATGTTTTTTTTGTTGTTTTTTTGGTTTGGACTGGGCATCTACTGGGAAGAACATAAATCGGCACCTATGGTCCCAACCTTATTAAAACGAAGAAAGAACAGTTTAGAAATATGCACAACTACACAGAAAGACATCGGGGGACAGTAGGAAAACAATAGAGGAACAACTGGGGGAAAATGTCGAAAACAATGGAGAAAATGGAGGGGCAAAAATGACCTGAAATGACCTCTCTTCCCAAATGCCTTGCTTGGACATATTTTCACACCCGGGGATTTAGAGAAAAGTAGCCCGTATCAGGTCAACCTTGGGGTGGTGTTATAGCTCAGTAATAGTGTGCTGGTCTTTGCAGGAGGTTGCCAGTTCAAACATGGTATTGACACTTTTATAATACTTTCTCTTTTCACATGGGCCATGAGCACCAAGTTATGTAGACACAATTATTTATTTGGCCACTTTTCTACCTCTTACTGCCATTTTCCTCTTTACTCGTGCAGATCACTGCTCTTTTTTCTGCAAATACAAGAGTGCATCTCTGTCCAGATGCTGTTTTGCCTGCTGGCTTCTCCCGAGTATTGCAGTTCACTGGCCATAGAAGGTATTTCAACTATAAAACGAGTGAAAAGCACCGCTGTGGTGAACGTGAGGCTGGGGCCCTGAGGCTGAAGCAAGAGTGGGCTGGCATCATAGATACCTGGGGCAAGAGTAAGGCCGGGGTCTGACGAAGGCAAGGCGAGAGTGGGCAGGAGCAAGAGTTAGCAGAGAGCACACAGGTTGTGTGTGAGGCCGAGGGGAGAGGAGGTTTGGGCGAGAGCGGGGGCGGTAGCAAGGGGGGCGGTCGCAAGGGGGGCTGCGCCAGGGGCGAGGGCCTACATTGCCGCTTGCGGCTTTAATTTTGTCTATTTTTATTTTTTATTATTATTATTATTATTACTTTTTTGTATACCTTTCTCTGTTTTATCTATGTATATTAATGGATTTAGCTACTTGATTTTTGTTGTTGTCTGTTTGTGGCTTTGCTGTTTGTTTTTGTTGTTTGTTTGATTGTCCAATATTTTTGAAAATAGTTTATGTTGCTATAGGTGTGCGTGTGTGTGTGTGTGTGTGTGTGTGTGTGTGTGTGTGTGTGTGTGTGTGTGTGTGTGTGTGTGTGTGGTGTGTGTGTGTGGTGTGTGTGTGTGTGTGTGTGTGTGCATTGTATTTGTGTTTCAGATTTGGGGCCCTAATACTGTAACATAACCAATTTCAAATGGCAAGAGCAGGATTCACAACTGACACTGATGAGAATAGCTCATAGTGTCTTTAGACTAATTTCTAGCTTTCCCACTGCCCAGTTCTCCACAGGGATGAGTTTAGAGCATAGACATATTATTAATAGACCGTCATTCCTCACTCCTCCTCGTTTACCACAATGACCACGTTCGAGGGGAAATCATGGCGGATTTACAGGCTCCTCCTCCCCAGCTCTGACGAAGCATGTTCCTAATAAGGGCATAAGGCGGGAGCTTCACTGTAGACTCGGCCCTTGCGTGACGTGTAGCTCGCGCAGCTCCAATGCCAACAGTCAGACCCCCGTTAAGTAGGAGATTTCTAAACATTTTTGCTACCATAACCAGCCCGGTGCCCCAAATTGTTTTTAACCCAGCGTAATCACAGGAGGAATATCTAGCTCTAGCCACTTCTAAAACATTAGGCACCGGGCATTAAAGCTGTTTTTAACGTGTCTAAAGTCCAATGCATTCCAATGGGGGAATAGCGGCCATATGGAGGTACTACAGCAATAGCGGAGCAATGGCGGCCTCCAGTGTCGTAGTCACAAAGCAGAGCAGTCAGCGGCCATTGGTTTAGAGACACATTTAACAACTTTCGGGAGCAATACTGTCACTGTGATGTAAGCAACAACTAGCTGAGAGTTCCCTGTCAATCAAATGATTGGCACAATACAAGCAAGCCCTAAAGATTTTTGATAAAAAGCCATTTAACCATCATCATTGTAGCATCTTGACAAAACACAATTTCTTGAGTTTTGAAAATTTTAGAACTTTCTCATATCTATGTTTGGTCTTTAAGATCCTGAAGGGCTTGGCTCCTGGCTGTTTACAAACCTTTGTGCGACAGCGCTCTGGGAGTTCTTTAAGATCTACTCGAGCAGCTTCTCCACATGATTGCATTGTACCTTTCCGTCATTCCACCTTTGGTCAATCAGCGTTTGCAGTGAAGGCTGCTAAACTGTGGAACCAACTACCTGACAATATAAAGACATGCACGACCATCAAGGGCTTTAAAACTGAACTCAAAAAGCATCTAAAAAGTAGCCAGCATTGTACACACTAGCCATGCCAGCCCTCTTTGGTTTTTACACTCCCTCTGGTACTGACTTGTTTGTCTGTATTTGTGTTGTTGATGTGTCTTGTCTGGGTTTTATGAATCTGTAATGTTGTATGTGGTTTGTCTTTCTTGGTCGACCCCTTGTCTTGTGAATCTTGTCTTTTTTCTGTTATGGGTCGTCCGTTCCCTGCCAGGGACTGCAGATGTAAATTAGCCTCAGGCTAACTCTGGTACAATGCATCAAATGGCAACATTTATGTTATAATTGTACATGGTCCCTTTTAAATAAATAAACTAATAATAATAATAATAATAATAATAAAATGAGAAAGTGTCCTTGGTGTAACCGTGTGTCCAGGTACGTGACTGACGCTACCGTCGCACTCTTCGTGGCCGTGCTGCTGTTCGTGCTGCCCTCGGAGCCGCCCACTTACCTGTGCTTCTGGAGGAACGCCCCCTCAGGTAAACTCTCCTATCTGCTGAGGTGCCCAGTAATTAGAAATTCAAGTAGAAGAAGAAGAAGAAGAACTGTAGCGCCTTTCGCAGACATGGTCACAGCGCTTTACATGAGAGCATTTTACATTCACTCCACACTCGGTGGTGGTAAGCTCTGTTTGTAGCTTCAGTTTCCCCTGGGGGAGACTGACAGAAGCACTGTCATGACTGCACACATCTGCGCCAACGGTCCCTCTGACCACCACCATACTTTCAATCACACACATCATTCATCCTGGCCTATTGTACATGTTTTTAGTGGTAGGGGAAACCGGAGTACCCGGAGGAAACCTAGGCAGACACGGGGAGAACATGCAAACTCCACACAGAAAGGCCCCGTCCAGGTGGGAATCCAGCTGTGAAGCGAGAGCGCTAACCACTGCGCTACCGTGCCGCCAAGTACCATAGGTAAGTGTAGTTTTAAGGATCTGCCCTATACTCGTGGAGTATTTTTGTTGAGAATGTATTACTTTGACTCCATGACTTCTGAAAAATAAATAAATAGCTTTGTATTCTACTACATTTCACACAGTAAGACATTAGGTGGCACTGTGCAGATATACTGTTAATGCCACTGACTCACAATGTCTAGTGTAGTTATGTCAAGTGTAGAAAGAATACAAAGTTCTGCTTTTTTTTATTAACATTCGCACAGACATTTTGTGATTATACTTGGCAGCATTTGACATAGATTATCCTTGTGTAAACACAATACAAACACAAACTGTGATTCTTGTTGACCAATTTTATCTTCTTTCAGGGAAATCCTAATTTTTTTTTTAAAGGTCCTATATCATGCAAAATCGACTTTTTGGAGCTTTTAGCCATGTTGTTATGCTATTTCCTTATCAAAAACACCCCCAGAGCAGTTTTTGGCTTCATTCACGCAGTTCTACGTAATCCTCCTGAATCCTGCTCTCTGAGCAGCTGTTCCGCCCTCTCCTGGTAAACCACTGAGCTGTTCCGTTGTGTCGTCACAAAGGAACGGAAGTGCTCTACGTCTGTAATGTAATGCCTTAAGCTCAACGCACACCAGAAAGCAGCGCGCCGCGGCACGTCCTCTGACGCGCGTCCATGTGGGATTTCAACACGCACCGGAGCGCGCCGCGTCACGGCACTTCAGAGGCTTTTCTCAAACCGTGCGGGGCTTTAAACACGTGATTTATACATTTATCATAAATAAAAGAAGAGGCGCGGCCGGTAGAAGGCGGGGTGACGCGCCTGGTACATCTCCTCTGCTGAGTATCGCTTCATGAACAGGTACACCGACATCACGCCTGCACTCTGTGGGGACACAACACACTGCATTCAGCGGTGGACAGTAACCAGAGAACCCCCTGTTAGAAGGTAGCGGGACGCAATGGCGTAGCGCGTATCGAACCCGGAACCCGGAAGGACAAGAACAGTAAGCGACAACCAGAAAAAAACAACCACTAAATTAATCAAATAATCTAACAAAAAACATAGATCCATCGGTATTAAACTCTGTCTGCAACCCGCTCTACTTTTCACTGTGGATACAATATCAGATCTGGAACTTTTTATTGATAACTACTTTTTTCAAGACCACAAAGACAACATGAGTGAAGCTAACGCAGACTACGGCAACTCTGCTAAACGCAAGAAAACTGACTCATCCACGGACACAGACGATCTTCAGATAATGGAAATTGAGGTCAGTTTACTTCAGAGCATAAACAAGAAACTTGATTTACTACCAATATTACATAATGACATCAGTGAGCTCCGTAAAAGCTTGGAATACGCGCACAGCCAAATAGAAGACCTGCGCCAGTCCAATACGCATTTACAAACAACAGTTGGATCTCTTACCGAGGAACTGGACATTGTTAAAAAACAAAACAAGACACTTTCCGAAACGCTGTTGGATTTACAAACTTGTAGCATGCGTGACAACTTAATTTTTAGCGGAATACCAGAAAACAAAGAAGAGGTCTCAGAAACCACAATCAAAAAATTCATGGAAAAACAACTGAAAATTCCCTCGGATACAGTCAACGCATTAACTTTTCACTGAGTACACCGAATTGGACCAGTAAATAATAAAAGACCAAGGCCTATCGTCGCGAAATTCGAACATTTTAAACAGAAAGAATTTGTGAAGAGCAAAGGAAGAAACTTGAAAGGGACGGTATTTGGTCTTAATGACCAGTTCCCAAAGGAAATCAATCAACGCAGAAAAATACTATACCCTATCCTCAAAGACTGCAGGAAAAACAGCAAACATGCCTACCTCGTTGTTGATAAATTGTACATTGATGGTTTACTTTATAAGAACTCAGCTACCAACCCTTGGCTCTTCTAGACTTTCAATTACATCTTTAAGATGATTTTATTGTTCCTCCAAATGCACTTGGATGCTTAAAATGTTTGCTATGCCCCCCCCCCCTCTCCCTTACCCTGACACCTTGTCTATTGGCTTTGCACAACCTTTTCACACAACCCGATTCCTGTACCTCCTATGTCCAGTGGTTTTTCCTCATTATAAATATCAGGGCAACTTTTTTACTCCGGCCTTTAAAGATGACATTATTAACATATATTAAAGATGCAGGTACACATACAATCAACACTTAATATAAGTACATGGAATGTGCGTGGCATTCGAACTTTGAACAAAAAAAATAATATAATTAACCATCTTTCTCAGCTAAATATAGATATTTGCTTGCTACAAGAGACACACCTTTCATCAGCTAGTGTGGACTATCTACAATCCAAACACTTCAATCATATTTCAGCACCTTACAACACTAGACAGCGTGGAGTATCAATACTAATGAGTAAAAAATTATCTTATAATGTACACTCAACTTTAATAGACCCAGAAGGACGTTACATTATATTAGATGTTACTATATCTAATACTCGATTTACTGTAGTTAATTTATACGGACCGAATAAAGACGATTCCCAATTTTTTCACTCAATTTTTCCATTACTAAATGATATGTCAAATATAATAATTGGAGGTGACTTTAATACAATTCTAAACCCAAATATGGATAGATCAAATACCACATATCAAAGACATTGGCACTCAACAGATGTTATAACTCAATATATGGACGAATACGGTCTTTGTGATAGTTGGAGAATGCTACACCCCACGACAAGACAATACTCATATTACTCACCTGTACATCAATCATTCTCAAGACTTGATTTATTTCTGATCAGCAATACACTTATACCAAAGATAACAACTAATAACATACATCCAATAATCATAAGTGACCACGCACCAGTCACTCTCTCTCTCTCAGTAAGTCCTTTAATTAAACCCCCCACTAGATGGCGCCTCAATATTTCCTTACTTAAAGATCCAGAATTCACCCAAACAATACAGAATGAGTGGGAAAACTTTTTAGAATTGAATGACTCCCCAGAAATTTCAGCTTGTACACTTTGGGAAACTGGAAAAGCTGTCCTGAGAGGAAAAATTATTTCATACTCCACATATAAAAAAAGAAAACAATTACAATACGAACAAGAATTAAAACAAAAATCCAAAGGCTTTCAATTAACCCACAGGAATCATCATTACAGGAACTAAAACGTCTCGAATATCATTTAAATGAAATCACACAGAAAAGAAATGAATTTATTATACAACAACTTAAATATGAAGCAGTCGAACTAAGTAACAAACCCGGAAAATATTTGTCCAATCTCCTTCAACGCAAAAAAGAAAAATCTATTATTCCAGCAATAATCACTCAAGAAAATACCATCTCACATGATCCAATTGAAATAAATAATACGTTCTACAGTTATTATAACAAATTATACACCTCAGACTCAGAACCCGACCCAGCAAATATACAATCTTTTTTTAGTAAAATCAACTTACCGCAATTACCTCAAGACAAAATTGAAATACTTGACGCCCCTCTAATCCCAAAAGAATTACAAAATGCACTTTTTCATATGCCAAACAATAAAGCTCCAGGCCCCGATGGTTTCCCCGCTGAATTTTATAAGCATTTCTGGAATATATTATCACCACTTTTTACACGTACAGTCCATGAAATTAAACACAAAGCACAAATTCCTCTCCACATGAATACAGCAGCCATTACAGTTCTTTTAAAACCAGGGAAAGACCCCACTCAGACTACCAGCTACAGACCTTTGTCACTACTCAACACAGATCTAAAAATAATAACAAAAGCATTATCTACTAGATTAGAAAAAGTTACCCCCATACTTATACATCCGGACCAAACAGGATTTATTAAAAAGCGTAACTCTTCAGACAATACACGCAGATTGTTTAATTTGATGAATATAGCTCAACAATCCAACAAAAATTCCATCATAACATCATTAGACGCTGAAAAGGCTTTTGATAAAGTAAATTGGACTTTCCTATTTCACACTCTACAACAATTTGGTTTTGGTGACTCGTTTATTCACTGGATTAAAATCCTGTATACCATGCCTCAAGCTACAGTTACAACCAATGGAATTATCTCTACCTCCTTCTCCCTACATAGAGGAACGAGACAAGGCTGCCCTCTCTCTCCCTCACTATTTGCATTATTCATTGAACCACTAGCAATTGCAATACGTCAAAATATTAATATTCAAGGAATCCAGGATGATAATAACACACAACATAAAATTAGCCTATATGCTGACGACATTATACTTTTTTTTAGAGAATCCGCAGATATCATTAGCAGAAACATTCAAAACAATCAATATATTTTCTAATATATCAGATTACACCATAAATTGGAGTAAAACAACCGTTCTTCCCCTTACAGACAACTCTTGGGACCCTGGAGCACATAAACCATTCCCCACACTTCATATAGGCAATATAAAATATCTAGGCATTACCATTTCCTCCAAGCTATCAGAGTTATTCTCTCTCAACTACACCGGTACTGAAATCTATTGAAGACGATCTTAATCGCTGGAATAATCTACCACTTACTCTAATTGGACGTATAGCCACAGTCAAAATGAAAGTTCTCTCTAAACTCAATTATCTCTTCTCAATGCTTCCTGTCACACCAACTGATAAATGGTTTACTTCATTAGATGCAATAATCAGGATTTTTTACTGGCAAAATAAACAACCTAAGATTAAGTACACCACACTTCAAAAACACAAATCTAGAGGTGGCTTGGAAGCCCCAAATTTTCAGATATATTTTCTTGCAAGTCAATTACAGTATATGGTCAAATGGACAAAATCAAAAACACACAACTCAGCATGGATTCAAATTGAACAATCTGTCTGTAATAATATCTAATTGTCTGATTTACCATTCATTAACACTTCAATCAAGAAACATAAATGCTTCCATAATACAGTTATTTCTACAACTTTGACAGCATGGTGGAAAACTTTAAAACTTACTAAATCATTACCACTGCCTTGTAAATATACCCCCATATGGCACAACCCAGACTTTATTCTTGACAAAACCTCACTCTACTTCAAAACATGGGAAACAAAGGGAATCAAATATCTATACCACATTTTTGATGGCAATAGAATTAGAACATTTAGAGAATTGAAAGAAACATACGGACTCACTAATCAACACACTTTTCAATATTTGCAATTAAAATCTATAATGTCAAATAAAGTAAAAAAATACCTTAGATCCATCAAAAATATACAAAGTCATAACCCAAATTAAAGATATGAGAAAGCTCACTTCAAAATTATACAAATCTATAAGCGACTCGGATCAATCAATCTACGCACCAATAAAAAAATGGAACGAAGATATTAAAATTCCCGATATATACTGGAATGACATTTTAGCAAATATATTCAACTTGACCTCAAACACAAATCTCCAATTGATTCAATACAAAACAATTCATCGAATATACATTACTCAACACCGTAAACATAAAATGGGACTATGTGATTCAAATACTTGCTCACAATGCACAATGGGAACCGCAGATACATACTTGCATGCACTATGGAATTGCACTCCAGTTCAGTCTTTTTGGAAATCTGTCATTCAGGAACTCACAAACATTATGGGCTGTAGAATCCCTATCTCCCCATCTCTTTGCCTCCTTAATGACTTAAGTCAAATCCCTCTTACGGCTAAACAAAAAACACCTTTATGGACTTGTCTAACAATTGCCAAGAAAACTATACTTCAAAATTGGACATCCAAACACTTGATTCATCTAAAACACTGGAAAAACCTTCTGATAGACTTAATTCTAACGACAAAAATTACAGCATCTCATCATGGAAAACACAACATTTCATGGAATCATGGAAACCTTTTATTGATTATTATAAACTCAATATTTAGCCTATAAATTAAAATACTAAGAATGCCACGCATATGCATACGCATATGCATACACGCATACAACCATTTAATTGTCACAATCTCAAACTAATAATTGTAATACTTACCATCTAACTGGCCACATAGGCAAATAAACACACATAATCTACTGAGCCACACACGTTGATCAGATACACACATATACACGATACCCATCCACACATTATCACACATCACTGAGGTAAATATAACAACGATTGCCTTTGTCAATTACACGCAATGATATCATTGGGAGTAATTTTAAAATACTAAAGAAATTGTCATTGCCGATCCTTGCTGTTAGCGGGTACTGTGCGAGTCTCCAGTTAATTTTCCTTTGTTACTGTTTGCTTTGCTCTGTTGCTATCGCCATATTCCCACTCATAATAAACTAAAGAAATAATATAGACCCCGTGGTTGTTTAAAAAATAAATAAATAAATAAAATAAAATAAAATTAATAAGAAAAAAAACAAAACAAAAAACAGGGAGGGGCTGGGGGGAAGGAGGGAAAGAAGGGAGAAAAATGTATATACATTAATTATAATAATGATAATAATAATAATCCACATACAATTAACTGTTACAAACAAACGGAAGATCAGGTTGAGCAAGAGGATGACTGGAGCTTGAAGGATATTCCCTCCCAGCAACAGTTCAACCAGAATCTTGCTGCTTTTAATGCACAGATTAGGACACTCAAATAAATCTCTTTTATTCTCCTCTTTTTGTTCTTCTTTACCTTCTTCCTCTCCTCCCAACTATGCAATCTGCAGTTACACGGAAAGTAAGGAGGGGGGGGGAAATAAATAAATGAATAATAATAAAAAATATATATAATAATAATAATAATAATAATAATAATAATAATAATAATCAAAATAACTAAAGAAAAAAAGAAAAAAGAAAAAAAAAAAAGAAAAAAAAAATACAAGAGAATAAAAAACAAACAAAAACAAAAAAATAAGATACATTTACAATGGAGATGGCGATGGTAAGCAGAGCGGAGCGAATAACATTAAAGGAGGGAGAAGGAAAGGGAAGATTGATTGTAGAGCAGTGCTGGCTGACAGCAATGGCACTGAAAGGATTTTATTTATTTATTTTTTGTTTTCTTTTCTCTTTTTTTATGAACAATACATATATATTTAGGCTCTCATTCCTCACATTAATGCACCACATGTACATTCATACATTTAGACAGACTTCTGCCCTGATTGCCTTTTGTTCTTGCTTTTTCCTTTTGTCGTTGTTACTTTTGCCCCAACCACATGCTCATTCACACACTCAAATATACCACTGCCCAGCTTACTTTTCTTAACCCTCACCTCCCACACCCTCCAAATCCAATCCAATGTACGTCTAACTATCTTATGTATTGTGAAGATGTAATCGCTGTACATTTGTATTTCTTGTCACTTGAAAAATAAATTAGAAAAAAAATAAAAATAAATAAATAAATAAATAAATAAATAAAAGAAGACACGTATGTCCGTGTTGTAAGAGAGAGAGCAAACCTGGCTCTTTTTTGTAGGTTAATAGCGAGTTGGTGACAGACATGAGTTTAACATGCTTCCCCTGATGCCTGAACCCTGACGATGGTTTCTCTGTCTCCGCGGCTTCTCTCGTCCAAACAAACAAAGTTCACGGCGGTTTCCCTGTCTGTTACTGACCAGACCCGCCTCTGTGCCTCTGCAGGAGGTTAAAAGCCTGTGTTTTCCTCCGCGCCGCCGCGTCTGGATTCAGCAGATCTGAATCGTGGCGCAGGGTCCAGCGTCACTGCAACTTCGGTGTGCGTTCTCTCATAGAAAATAAAGGAGGCGGCTCTTTTGCCGCGCGTCAAGGCGTTTCGGTGTGCGTTGGGCTTTACGGCCTGATTTATTTTATAAAACGGCTTTTTCATTATTTTTGTTGTAAGACAGAAATAAATTAAAAATAAATAAAAAAAAAAAATTTAAAAGAACTCTCCGACGCGTCTGTGCTGTCCCACGAGGCTAAACAAATGCACCCCCGGCCGGAGGAGCCATGGATCCGAGCAGAAGTCTTGTTTTTGAAGACTGAGCTCTTTCTAACCTACTCTGGACACGCCTGTTCTTTTTTCTTACCCAACGATAATGTCACGGATGCGCGTTTGGCTACGAGAGCAACAGGACTATTCAACCTTCCTAAAGAAGAGTGCACTCGCCAGAAGTTGGAATTTCTTTCCGGGATTCAGCGACTTTATCAACCAACCTGATGGATGCTTGGTGAACCTTGGCCAGAATCAAAGTGGATTAACTTTTATAACCAACGCGATCTCATAACCCGATGGGGAGTCCAGACTGAGCGGTGAGTCAATCAAAACACGTGTTAGCGTGTGTGTTAGCGTGTGTGTTAGCCATTTATGAAACTGTGTTGCACATGTCAACTCCTTATAACTGCATTATGTGAAGTAACTTCACTTTTTGCTGCGATATTTATATTTATAATACTGCAAATGTGGAATGAGCGGAGAGAGGGGCGGAGTTAACTGAATCGAAGCGTCTTCCGGGTTGGGAAAAGACCCCCAGAAAATACTTATATTTCTCTCAGAAATGAGTACTCCATAGTGATAGAGGTACAATATATCATATATATGCCTATACTTTACTTTGGAATGGCTAAAATAGCAGGATACAGGTCCTTTAAATAAAAAATCTGCTCAAAGCAGAGTTAACTGAATTCATGAAGTTTTATCATATGATTGAATGTTCATTGTTTTTTAAATCATAATATTTAAAGGATCTGTATCATGCTATTTTAGCCATTCCAAAGTAAAGTATAGGCATTTATACAGTATGATATATTGTACCTCTATCACTATGGAGTACTCATTTTTGAGTATTTTCTGGGGGTATTTTCCCTACCCGGAAGACAAGACGCTTCGATTCAGTTAACTCCGCCCCTCTCTCCCTCATTCCACATTTGCAGTATTATAAATATAAATATTGCTGCAAAAAGTGAAGTTACTGTACTTCACATAATGCAGTTATAAGGAGTTGACATGTGCAACACAGTTTCATAAATGGCTAACACACACGCTAACACGCGTTTTGATTGACTCACCGCTCAGTCTGGCCTCCCCATCGGGTTATGGGATCGCGTTGGTTATAAAAGTTAATCCACTTTGATTCTGGCCAAGGTTCACCAAGCATCCATCAGGTTGGTTGATAAAGTCGCTGAATCCCGGAAAGAAATTCCAACTTCTGGCGAGTGCACTCTTCTTTAGGAAGGTTGAATAGTCCTGTTCCTCTCGTAGCCAAACGCGCATCCGTGACATTATCGTTGGGTAAGAAAAAAGAACAGGCGTGTCCAGAGTAGGTTAGAAAGAGCTCAGTCTTCAAAAACAAGACTTCTGCTTGGATCCATGGATCCTCCGGCCGTGGGTGCGTTTGTTTACCCTCGTGGGACAGCACAGACGCGTCGGAGAGTTCTTTTTTATTTTATTTTTTCTCTCTTACAACAACAAAAAATGAAAAAGCTGTTTTATAAATAAAAATCAGGCCGTAAGGCATTTGTTCCTTTGTGACGACACAACTGAACAGCTCAGTGGTTTACCAGGAGAGGGCGGAGCAGCTGCTCAGAGAGCAGGATTCAGGAGGATTACTTAGAACTGCGTGAATGAAGCCAAAAACCACCCTGGGGGTGTTTTTGATAAGGAAATGGCATAACAACATGGCTAAAAGCTCGATTTTGCATGATATAGGACCTTTAAGGTTTGACTTGTCACTAATCATATTTACATACCCCTGTCTGCTCCTGTGACGGTTCCTGGGCTCACCTGTGTTTTCGTCCAATCAGAACCCTCGGTGTCCTCTGGCCCCGCCCCCCCTCTGCTCACCTGGCAGGTGACTCAGAAGAAGATGCCCTGGAACATTGTGCTGCTGCTGGGAGGCGGCTTCGCTCTGGCCAAAGGCAGTGAGGTATCTCCTATTCCTGTGTCAGTTGCCCTCCCGTCCTCTTAATCCAGATGTCCTTCCGTCCTCTTATGCCAGATGTCCTCCCGTCCTCTTAATCCAGATGTCCTCCCGTCCTCTTAATCCAGATGTCCTCCGTCCTCTATGCCAGATGTCCTCCCGTCCTCTTAATCCAGATGTCCTCCCGTCCTCTTAATCCAGATGTCCTCCCGTCCTCTTAATCCAGATGCCCTCCCGTCCTCTAATCCAGAGGTCCTTCCGTCCTCTTAATCCAGATGTCCTTCCGTCCTCTTATGCCAGATGTCCTCACCGTCCTCTTAATCCAGAGTGTCCTCGCCGTCCTCTTAATCCATATGTCTCCTCTCCCGTCCTCCTTAATCCATATGTCTCCTCCCCGTCCTCTTAATCCAGATGTCCTCTCCGTCCTCTTAATCCATATGTCCTCCCGTCCTCTTAATCCATATGTCCTCCCGTCCTCTTAATCCAATGTCCTCCCGTCCTCTTAATCCAGATGCCCCTCCCGTGCCTCTTTAATCCAGAGGTCCTTCCGTCCTCTTATGCAGATGTCCTTCTCCGTCCTCTAATCCAGATGTCCTCCCGTCCTCTAATCCAGATGCCTCCCGTCCTCTTAATCCAGATGCCCCCCGCCTCTAATCCCCTCCGTCCTCTTAATCCAGATGTTCCTCCGTCCTCTTATGCCAGATGCCCTCCCGTCCTCTTAATCCAGATGTCCTCCGTCCTCTTAATCCAGATGCCTCCCCTCTACCAAGTCCCCGTCCTCTAATCCAGATGCCCTCCCGTCCTCTTAATCCAGATCCCGCCTCTATCATCCCCCGTCCTCTTAATCCAGATGTCCTCCCCGTCCTCTTAATCCAGATTGTCCTTCCCGTCCTCTTAATCCAGATGTCTCCCGTCCTCTTAATCCAATGTCCTCCCCCCTTAATCCAGATTCTCCCGTCCCTACCAATTCCCCCGTCCTCTTAATCCATATGTCCTCCCGTCCTCTTAATCCATATGTCCTCCCGTCCTCTTAATCCAGATGCCCTCCGTCCTCTTAATCCAGATGTCCTCCCGTCCTCTTAATGCCAGATGTCCTCCCGTCCTCTTAATCCAGATGTCCTCCCGTCCTCTTAATCCAGATGTCCTCCCGTCCTCTTAATCCATATGTCCTCCCGTCCTCTTAATCCATATGTCCTCCCGTCCTCTTATGCCAGATGCCTTCCCGTTCCTTTCCTGTTTTTAATCCAATGTCCTCGTCCTCTATCCAATGTTCCGTCCTCTTAATCCATATGTCCTCCCGTCCTCTTAATCCAGATGTCCTCCGTCCTCTTAATCCAGATGTCCTCACCGTCCTCTTATGCCAGATGTCCTCCCGTCCTCTTATGCCAGATGTCCTCCCGTCCTCTTAATCCAGATGCCTCCCGTCCTCTTATCCAGATGTCCTCCGTCCTCTTAATCCAGATGTTCCTTAATCCAGATGTCCCGTCCTCTTTAATCCAGTGATGTCCTCCCGTCCCGTCCTCTTAATCCATATGTCCTCTTCCCGTCCTCTTTATGCCAGATGTCCTCCCGTCCTCTTAATCCAGATGTCCTCCCGTCCTCTTAATCCAGATTGTCCCTTAATCCAAGTCTGTCCTCTTAATCCAGATGTCCGTCCTTATCCAATGTCTCCCGTCCTCTTAATCCAGATGTCCTCCCGTCCTCTTAATCCATGATGTCCTCCCCGTCCTCTTAATCCAGATGTCCTCCCGTCCTCTTAATCCAGATGCCTCCCGTCCTCTTAATCCAGATGTCCTCCCGTCCTCCTTAATCCAGATGTCCTCCCGTCCTCTTATCCATTTCCGTCCTTAATCCAGATGTCCTCCCGTCCTCTTATGCCAGATGTCCTCCCGTCCTCTTAATCCAGATGTCCTCCGTCCTCTTAATCCAGATTCCTCCCGTCCTCTTAATCCAGATGCCTCGTCCTCTTAATCCAGATGTCCTCTCCCGTCCTCTTAATGCCAGATGTCCTCCCGTCCTCTTAATCCAACCCGTTCTATCCAGATTGTCCTCTTATCCAGATGTCTGTCCTCTTAATCCATATCCCCCGTCCTCTAATCCAATGTCCCCGTCTCTAATCCAGATGCCTCCCGTCCTCTTAATCCAGATGTCCCTCCCGTCCTCTTCCAATGCCCCCCGTCTCTTATCCAGATGTCCTCCCGTCCTCTTAATCCAGATGTCTCCGTCTCTATCCATTCCTCCCGTCTCTTATCCAATGCTCCGTCTCTTAATCCAGATGTCCTCCCGTCCTCTTAAATCCATATGTCCTCCCGTCCTCTTAATGCCAGATGCCTCCCTCCTCTTAATCCAGATGTCCTCCCGCCTCTTATCATTCCTCCCGTCTCTTAACCAGATTCCCCGTCCTCTTAATCCAGATGCCCTCCCGTCCTCTTAATCCAGATGTCCTCCCGTCCTTCGTTAATCAGATGTCCTCCCGTCCCTTAATCCATATGCCCTCCCGTCCTCTTAATCCAGATGTCCTCCCGTCCTCTAATCCATATGTCCTCCCGTCCTCTTTAATCATATGTCCTCCCGTCCTCTTAATCCAGATGTCCTCCCCGTCCTTTAATCCAGAATGTCCTCCCGTCCTCTTAAATCCATAGTGTCCTCCCGTCCTCTTAATCCATATGTCCTCCCGTCCTCTTTATGCCAGATGCCTTCCCGTCCTCCTTAATCCAGATGTGCCTCCGTCCCTCTTAATCCAATGTCCTCCCGTCCTCTTATGCCAGATGTCCTCCCGTCTCTTATGCCAGATGCCCTCCCGTCCTCTTAATGCCAGATGTCCTCCCGTCCTATGCCAGATGCCCCCGTCCTCTTAATCCAGATGCCCCTCCCGTCCTCTAATCCAGATGTCCTTCCCGTCCTCTTAATCCCAGATGTCCTTCCGTCCTCTTAATCCATATGTCCTTCCCGTCCTCTTAATCCATATGCCTCCGTCCTCTTAATCCAGATGTCCTCCCGTCCTCTTAATCCAGATGTCCTCCCGTCCTCTTAATCCAGATGTCCTCCCGTCCTCTTAATCCAGATGTCCTCCCTCCTCTTAATCCATATGTCCTCCCGTCCTCTTAATCCATATGTCCTCCCGTCCTCTTATGCCAGATGCCTCCGTCCTCTTAATCCAGATGTCTCCCGTCCTCTTAATCCATATGTCCCCCGTCCTCTTATGCCAGATGTCCTCCCGTCCTCTTATGCCAGATGTCTCCCGTCCTCTTATGCCACATGTCTCCCGTCCTCTTATGCCAGATGTCCTCCCGTCCTCTTAATCCAGATGCCCTCCCGTCCTCTTAATTCCAGATGCCCTCCCGTCCTCTTAATCCAGATGTCCTTCCGTCCTCTTAATCCAGATGTCCTTGTCCTTTATGCCAGATGCCCTCCCGCCTCTTATCCAGATGTCCTCCCGTCCTCTTAATCCATATGTCCTCCCGTCCTCTTAATCCAGATGCCCTCCCGTCCTCTTAATCCAGATGCCCTCCCGTCCTCTTAATCCAGATGTCCTTCCGTCCTCTTATGCAGATGCCCTCCCGTCCTCTTAATCCAGATGTCCTCCCGTCCTCTTAATCCATATGCCCTCCCGTCCTCTTAATCCAGATGTCCTCCCGTCCTCTTAATCCAGATGTCCTCCCGTCCTCTTAATCCAGATGTCCTCCCGTCCTCTTAATCCAGATGTCCTCCCGTCCTCTTAATCCATATGCCTCCCGTCCTCTTAATCCAGATGTCCTCCCGTCCTCTTAATCCATATGTCCTCCCGTCTCTTAATCCATATGTCCTCCCGTCCTCTTAATCCAGATGTCCTCCGTCCTCTTAATCCATATGTCCTCCCGTCCTCTTATGCCAGATGTCCTCCCGTCCTCTTATGCCAGATGTCCTCCCGTCCTCTTAATCCAGATGTCTTCCCGTCCTCTGATGTCAGATGCCCTCCCGTCCTCCTGTATAAAGACTCATTTCAGATTCAGATTCAGATTATTTTATTCAGACATTCAAACATTCAACAGATGACAAACAGATGATAAATAAACATAAAGTCTGAAATGGAATAGGCAGAAGCTAAAGCTTATTGTGCCTATCCCAGAGTATTTACAAAACATACACAGTAAAGCTGCCATTTATGCTCCCATTTTGTACGTAAATAAATGTGCGTTCCAAAGAAACTTACCACCAGAGGGCATTGTAAGTGCGTCAGAAAATGCAAAAAACAAGAAGAAAAATAGACACCTGTAATGTTTTTTTATCCCTCGTTTACTGAAGAAGACACAAGAAAGCGAGGTAAAGCAGTGGTCATTGGTTTGCAAATGGTTCTAATTACTTTTGAGAAGTTTAGCTGATTGTTCTGCTTCACCTGTTGAACTGTGAGCTCTTTTGCTGTGACTCTGGATAAACAAAGCATCTGACGGAGTGCACTGACAGAATCCCGCAGAAGTTGGACAGAAATCTCCATGTATCTCAGTATGTGTTTGAACGGAGAGCATGAATGAGCTTTAACGGTGCGTCTCTCTGCAGGAGTCCGGTCTGTCGCGTGGCTGGGGGAGCAGATGGCGCCACTGCAGTTGATCCCGCCATGGGCTGTGGCGGTGCTCATCTGTCTCCTGGTCGCCACCTTCACCGAATGTGCCAGCAACGTCGCCACGGCAACACTGTTCCTGCCCATCCTCGCCTCCATGGTAACGATTGATGGCACAGTCCTCTGATCAGGTCCTCCTGATTCTCGTCCTGCAGCTGTCCTGCATTTCTTCTTCTGTGTTTGTAGTCCTTAGGTGTTTCTTCCATAGAACTAAAATGGAGAAGCAGCGTTGGATCCTGAGTTTGGACAGTTAGCAAAATGGCTTGTCTGGGAAACTTCTGAGTATGTTAATCACATTTTGCATGATTGGATCTTAAAGGATCTATATCATTCTATTTTAGCCATTCGAAAGTAAAATATAGGCATTTATATGATATATTGTACCTCTACCACTATGGAGTACTAATTTTTGTGAGAAATATAAGTATTTTCTGGGGGTCTTTTTCCAACCTGGAAGACGCAACGCTTCAATTCAGTTAACTCCGCCCCTTTCTCCGAGTTGATGCCGCTCATGTAGTAGAAATATAAATATCACAGCAATAAGTGAAGTTACTTCACAATGCATGAAACACAGCTTCATAAATGGCTAACGCGAGTTTTGATTTACTTACCTCTGGCCTCTCCATCGGGTGTTTTTTTATTGTGGGACTCGCTGTGGTTAATCCACTGTGATTCTGGCCGCGGTTCATCAATCATCCATCGGTGAAGTGACAAACATAATTATGATATTTGATAGTCGCTGAATCCCGGAGAGAAAGTCCAACTTCTGTTGAGTGGACTGTTCTTTAGGAAGGGTGAATAAGAAGAAGATCTTTATTTATATAGCGCCTTTCACAGACATGGTCACAAAGTGCTTTACATGAGAGCATTTTACATTCACTCCATACTCGGTGGTCTCCCCTGGGGGAGACTGACAGAAGCGCTGTCGCGACTGCACATATCTGCACCACCGGTCCTCTGATCACCACCACACACATCAGTCATCCTGGCCTATTGTACATGTTTTTAGTGGTAGGGAAACCGGAGTACTCGGAGGAAACCTACGCAGACACGTGGAAAACATGCAAAATGCACACAGAAAGGCCCTGTCCAGGTGGGAATCAAACCCGGGACCTTCTAGCTGTGAAGCGAGAGCACTAACCACTGCGCTACCGTGCTACCAAATAAAATCAGGCCGTAAGGCATTACATTGCAGACGTCGAGCACTTCCTAGTTTCCATTGTGACGTAAAATACATCACATGATGGCCACTATTTTGAAATTCAAAATTTGGAAATAGTCAAAAGTTGCGTCGGATCGGGTTTGAATTTTGGGCCAAAATCTGTGACTTTTCGTCAATGTTCACTGGGTGAAAATTGCGACAGTACGAAAAGAAAGAAAGAAAGAAAGAAAGAAAGAAGAAAAGAAAGAAAGAAAGAATAATATTCCCATACGAAAACAATGTTCCCTCTTACGCTGGTACCATAAACTATATATTTTCTGAAAGTGCTCGCGCATTCCTACCTCATGGTAGAGGTCCCGTGCCCGTCAGTGACCCAGGGCTCTCAGTCGCCCATTGACTTTTATGGGCTCTGTACAATTACAATGTTGATTTTTGCATTATATATGTATGTGCACGGGACGTGCACGACAAGAAGAGTGCGTTAGTGAGTGTTTGAGAGGAGGGGAGCGCTTCGCACACTTCCCCCAAAGTGCGCGGAGAGTTTGGGGCACTGTACACACTGTACAATTGCAATGTTCATTTTCTGATACATGTGCACGTGCACGGAACGTGCACGACGAGAGGAGTGCGTTAGTGCATGTTTGAGAGGAGGCGAGCGCTTTGCGCACTTCCCCCATTTATATAATTATGAACATGAACATCTTAACAAGGTTCCAAGTAGAACTTCAATATGCAACAAGAAGAAAAGAGAGATGAAAGAAAAATATGTTATTGAAAACTACAATTAAACTGAAATAGTCTGTTTTTCCAGCTGATCAAATGTTTAGGATCACATGCCTTTAAAAGGCCAAATCTGTGGATTCAGTGTTATTTTCTGTCAGGTATTCACACTGTCATGACGTCCTGATCGCAAAGGCAATAAAACATTCTTATTTTGAATGTGTTTGGATTGTTAAGCTGCATAAGCACCGTCTGGTGACGGCAGGATCAATTCCATTTCTCACAGCAGTACATACGCAAGCAAACAGGAAGCGGAGTAAACCAATCAGCGAAGGGCGTCTGCCGTTGATGCGGTGTTATCAGCACTATGAATCACGAAACTCACCTACTGTCAGTGTGTTTTTGGTCATTTACCGTCAATTGGAGTTAGCTCTCTCTCTCTCTTGTGCGCCGTTCGTAGATTGATATTGAGGGACTGCCGTGTCTCGTGAGTGACGCTGCCCGCGAACAACATGTGACCGCAAATAGACAAATCTGATTGCACGGGCTCGTTTGAGTTTTCTGATGCCTCCAACGGGGGCGGGGGTTCCAGACTGATTCCCCTCTGTATATAATAATATAGAGGGAATCATTGTGGTCTCACCAGGCTAGCATAAGCAGGGCCTCTCGCAGCACGCCATCACTGCTGAGGTGGAGTGCAGTAACACAGTTATTTGGAATTTCTTAAAAGATCCTGAGGGTTATAGAACCAAAAAGTCAAGTGGATAACATTTTTTCCCAGATTGGTCCTTTTAAAGGCAAGTGATCCTAAACTTTTGATCAGCTGCAAAAACAGACTATTTCACTTTAATTGTAGTTTTCAATAAAATATTTTTCTTTCATCTCTCTTTTCTTCTTGTTGCATATTGAAGTTCTACTTGGAAACTTGTTAAGATGTTCATGTTCATAATTATATAAATGCAACAAAAGGAAGAGTGGCTAGAACAAGCCATTTTTGAAAAGAAAAAAAAAAACATTAGATGTCCTGTTTGCTGTTTGCCAGAAGCCTTCTGGAAAACAGCAAACTTATCTTCTTATGGTTTTCTTTCAAAAATGCCACTCTGCCATAAGGCCAGATTTGTGCAGTGTACGACTAATAGTTGTTCTGTGTACAGTTTCCCCCACCTGAGCTGTAGCTCTCTGCAGTTCATCCAGGGTCATCATAGGCTTCTTGATAACAGCTCTGGTCTGTGCTGTCCTGATCGGTCAGTAAGTTTAGGAGAACAGCCGGGTCTTGGTAGGTTTGCAGTGATGCCGTACTCTTTCTATTCCTGGTTGATGTATTTAACTGTAGAGAGAGATGTTCAAAGCTTTGGAAATCTTGTTATAACCTAACCCAGCTTTATACTTCTCAATAACTTTATCCCGGACCTGTCTGGTGTGTTCTTGGACTTCATGATGCTGTCTGCTCCCCAATAGTTTCTTAACAGACCTCTGAGACCATCACAGAGCAGCTGTATTTGAACTGGCATTAGATTACACACAGGTAGAGTCTATTTAGTCATTGGATCAACATGTGATCATTCACACTCAGCTTAATCTAAGGAAGAGTGCAGTGAGCAATGCATGGGAAAACAAAGTAGTATGTTCCAAAGGAGGTACCAACACCGTAGGGGGCAGCAGTGGCCCACCGTCAAGTGTTCACCCCCATCATAAAGCCACAAATACCACAAATACTGTGCACATTGTGTGGTTTTCATCATTGAAAGCTCAACCGCTTGACCATTCTCCAAAAATGTGAACATAGTTCCATGTTTGTTTAATGATGTATTAAAATAACACAATGCCAGTGCAACTGCTGTAACAAAGCAAAATGCAGAAGCAAATCATGTGAGATGCACAGGTGGATATGGACGCCATGGGAGTATTCATCAAAACGCTCTAAAAGCTGATGATACTTGTGACTAGAAATAAGTTCTATATTTCATGTATTAATTAAGAATAATCCTTTAATGCATTCTGTATTTTATATTTTGACTTAGAGTACCCACTGTTCAGATCAAATTCTTACACTGTGTTTATGCATAAACCTGTCGTGTGTGATGTGTGATCATTTGACTCTATATTTTGTCACAGCTACAACTGGTCAGAGGCAGATTATTGGTGATATTGTGCCAATGGCCGATCGACCACTTTCAGAAACAGCCTCAAACTAACACATTCAAACATCAGTATCACCGAAACAATGTTGGCGAGGAATGTTGGTCACAGAGTGTGAATATTTCTGAGGGGCAAAGCTTCTATGTGCTGAATTCTCTTTTTATAGTATAATTAGACTCAAATTCGAGTTCATGTAATTTCTTCATACATTAATGTATGAAGATTAAATTTTGTACACAACTTTAGGTTGATTAACTATATATACTTTGAGATTTTTTTCAGAAAATCTAGTATACTTTTGAAGATATTACAATTTCACTGAATACCAGTCATTTCAGTTACGGCGGCCATCTTGTTTCTTCAATCAATGAAACTCACATATTTTGTTTATTTTCAAACCTGTAAGGCCACAATTTCCTGAGAAATGATAGTATCACATCAAACCACACATACTTTGCCAATTTCATGAGAAAATCTTATTTTATATTGAAGATATTTCATTTTATGTGACAACAGTACATGTGTGAAAATGAGCCATTTCGGTTAACATTCATCAATTAAATGTCATGTAATTTATTTATGCATTAACCGATGAAGATGCAATGTGGCACACTGCATGGGGTTGATATAGTCTATATACAGTGTCAATTATTTTAGAAAATCTGGTATAATTATGAAGATACAACAATCGAACTGAGTATCAGCCAGTTCAGTTACAGCGACCATCTTGTTTCCACTAAGAAAAAACGGACATCATTTGTTTATTTTTAAACCTATAAACCAAAGATTTCCTGTGACGTGACATAATGCCAAACTACACATACAGTCCAAATTTTATGAGAAAATCTTATTTTATGTTTAAGATATTTAATTATATGTGACAACAGCACATGGATGGAAATGAGCCATTTCGGTTAACATTCACCAATTAAATTTCATGTAATTTATTTATGCATTAACTGATGAAGATGAAATGTGGCACACTGCATGAGGTTGATATAGTCTATACACAGTGGCAATTATTACAGAAAATCTGTTATAATTATGAAGATACAACAATCGAACTGAGTATCAGCCAGTTCAGTTATGGCAGCCATCTTGTTTCCACTATGAAAAAACGGACATAATTTGTTTATTTTTAAACCTATAAAGCAAAGATTTCCTGTGAGGTGACATAATGTCAAACTACACATACAGTGCAAATTTCATGAGAAAATCTTGTTTAATATTGCAGATATTTCATTTTATCTGACAGATAGTGCATGACTGAAGGTGCGACTTTTTGGTAAACATTCTCTTCTTATTTCTTCAATAAAAAACAAACAAACGCGATACACGAGTGGCATATTCATGAAATATGTTCCCAACATCTTATATTAACATAAAAACAAGGTTGCCAACCCCTAACATTCCGGAACCACAAAAGTGTTAACGGAGCCCTTTTTCAGATTATTTTACTAGACTAATAGACTTTCTATTGGATTTTGGCCAAATACTTTTTCCCCCCACAGTATAAACTTCATTTCACTTCACGATTGTGTGTCACTTAGTGTGTGTCTTTCACATAAAACTTTAATTAAATATATTTATGTTTAGCGTCCATAGCGTGGCAAAATGTCGAAAAGTTAAAGGGGGACCAATACTTATGCAACCCACTGTACATTCCTTCTTCTGTTTGTAATAGACTCCAATAAAAAAAAAAATCCAATCTGATATCAATATTTTGGCTCAGAGTAGTTGCAGATACCGAGTACCAGTGGCGGCGGATAAAAACAATACCAAAGTATTATTAAGCATAACACACAAAGTCCATGTGCTGTGTGTTTCGCTAATCAATTCTGTTAATGTTGTGCTTCCACTCTAAAAACAATATGAAGGCAACAAAAAGGAAACACAACATATAATATCCTGTGCTTATTAGGTTCTAATAATCAGAGTCTGCAGAGCCCCCACAGCCAGTTTTGAAGATCATCTGCGCGTCCTCTTCTTCCTCTAGTTGACTAGGTCGCCTAGGCTCAGGGCCGGCCTTGGAAACCTGAAATACAGTGTATGAGCTGTTCCCATAATCAGAACAAGCCTGGTCTGTCGTCCTTAGGTGTTTCTTCTTCTGTGTTTGTAGGCCCAGTCCATGTCGCTGAACCCGCTGTACGTGATGATTCCCTGCACACTCAGCGCGTCCTTCGCCTTCATGCTGCCTGTGGCCACGCCCCCTAATGCCATTGTATTCTCCTATGGCTACCTCAAGGTCTCCGACATGGTGAGTGGTGAGGTGGTTCAGAACTGACTTAGTCATAGAAGGTTTGAAACAGAAGCCTTCGTCCATTGAAATGAATGGGCAGAGATCGACAGAGAACTTTAAATGTATGTCTGAATTCTTTTTTCTTTTTTATGGTATGATAAAGCGCAGTTATACTTTAGGCCAGCAGAGTATGTACTTCCTCCTTTAAAACAGATATCCAGTGTGAGAAGAGATTTTTGTTACGGACAGAATCAGAACCAGTTTGTTGAAGATTCTAGACTGTAAAGCTAGTAGGTGGCAACGAGCGGCGCGGGTGTCCCCTGTCCTTAGACTCTCCAGCATGGCAAGGAAAAACTCAAAAACCTGGGGGGAGAAAAGAGAAACCTTGGGGAGAACCACAGAAGGAGAGATCCACTCCCATGGACGGACAGGCTATAGAGACCCAGGGCCGATGGAGTCCCTTCAGCAGACGGGCCAAGATCGCAGACCGTCCAGTCCTTGTTGTCAATCCAGTAGGCAGGGTTCCTCCGTTCAGCCGGGTTCCTCCATTCGATCTAGACAGGCACTCCCTAGGGGGAGTGGGACAGGAGACACCATGTGAATAGTATTGAACAGACTACAGATACAATATTTATTTTATCATAATAAGACAAAGTTTGCAGTAAGAAGAAGAGGATCAGTGTACCGTACTTCCCACAGCAGTGTTTCTTCTAAGGCAGTTTTACATCAGGCTGTGGGTTAGAGCTTTACCTAACTGACCTGATCATAAGCTCATTCAAAGAGGTACGTTTTGAGCCTAGTCTTAAAGGGGGGGTATTATGCTTTTTTCAATCACATAGCACCAGTCTATAGCATACTACAATGATGACGTAACCTTCTGTTGGTCTGTATATGCAGTAAATTAAAATAACTGCCTTGAATAAAATTGCTCTCTCAAAATGGCTGTACTGAACGTCTTGAAATAGGCCTCTGTCTCTTTAAGAAGCTTTCCGACACGCCCCCTTCAGCACACTGCTGTGGCATCTAAACAACAACACTGTGTGGGGAGGGGGCTCTGCTGAGCTGAGGAGCAGTGGTTGGTGGCTTGGCTGGTGACAAAAGGTCCAGAGGCGTCTCCAGGAGGTGGGGGCGTTCCTAGGAGGACTGAGGCATTGCTACACCTAAAATGGCTGCCGTCTAAGTTTTTACTGATTACTCAAAAATATGTGAATGAGCCAAGGCAACACTCCAGGCATGTGTTTAATGAGGGAATGACATAATAACATGATATAAAGCTTGAAAAAGTCGATTTTACATAATACCCCCCCTTTAAATGTAGGGACTGTGTCTGCTTCTTTAATGTGAGCTGGGAATTTATTCCTCAGAACTGGAGCTTGGAGCTAAATGCTCTTCCCCCTACAGTGATTTTGGAGACTCGAGGAATCACTAGTAGCCCTGAGTTTTGAGAGCGGAGTGCTCTGGTTGGCCGATATGGAACGATAGTGTCTTGGCGATAGAGCGGAGCCATACCCTTTATGGGTTTATATGTGAGGAGCAGGATTTAAAATTTGATTCTAAATTCAACAGGAAGCCAATAGAGAGACTTTAGCACAGGTGTAATGTGTGCTCTTCTCTTTGTACGCGTTAACAATCTTGCAGCTGCATTTTGAACTAATTGAAAACTTTTTAGGGAACGTTTAGGACACGCTGCTAGCAGGTAGTTACAGTAGTCCAGCCTTGATGAAACAAATGCATGAATAATTTTTTCTGCATCACTCTTAGGTAGGATGTTTCGTATTTTAGCAATGTTGCGCAGGTGAAAGAACGCAATTTTACAAGCCTGGTTTATACAGTATGTGTTATAAAAGAGAGGTCTTGGTCAAACAGAACTCCAAGGTTTTTTACTGTAGAGCTCATCGATACGCTAACATTATCCAGGGAGATGATCTGCTGAGATAGAGACTCTCTCAGTTTTTGAGGACCTAGTATAATAACTTTGGTTTGATCAGGGTTAAGGAGGAGGTAATTTACAGTCATCCAGGTCTTAATGGCTTTTACGCAGGAACTAAGCGTATCTAATTTATCTGTCTGACCTGGTTTCATTGATAAGTACAGCTGTGTGTCGTCCGTGTAACAGTGAAAATGTATATTGTGATTTCGGATTATGTTACCTAATGGACGCATGTACAATATAAATAAAATTGGCCCGAGCACTGAACCCTGTGGCACCCCATAGCACACTTTGGAACACGGTGAAGACTGTTGGTTTACATTAACAAATTGGTGCCTATCAGATAAGTAAGATTTAAACCAAGAGAGGGCTGTTCCCCTGATGCCTACGTCAGTTTCTAACCTCTGCAGGAGAATATTGTGGTCGATTGTGTCAAAGGCGGCACTGAGGTCTAACAGAACCAGGATTGAAGCTAGTCCGGTGTCAGCTGCTAACAACAGGTCGTTGGTAACTTTGACTAATGCGGTCTCTGTGCTATGATAAGTTCTGTGCCCTGACTTGACTGAAATGTTTCAAATAAACTATTGTCCTGTAGGTGGCGGCAAAGCTGCTTAGCCACTACTTTTTCAAGGACTTTTGAAATGAAAGGCAGATTAGATATGGGCCTATAGTTTGCTAAAATATCAGGATCGAGGTTGTTTTTTTTTCAAAAGTGGTTTGATAACAGCATATTTAAAGGACTTTGGCACACATCCATTTACTAAAGACGAGTTAATTATTTTCAATATGGTATCTGAGATTTCAGGAGTAATTTAGTAGTTTTGCACTATCTGTGAGTTGTTACAGTGCCTCTCGAAAGTACTAATACACCTTGAACTTTTACACATTTTGTCATGTTTACAACTCTAAACGTAAATATTTTATTTAGAATTTTTTACTGAAAGTTCACACACAAGTAACAGACAACTGTGAAGTGAAAGCAAAATGATACATGATTCTGTTATTTTTCAAAAAATAGAAAAGTGAAAGGTGGGGCGTGCATAAGTATTCATACAGCATTTTCTGAGTGCATTAAATTGTCTTTATAACATTCCTAATGACTGCAGAATGTTCACACCTTGCCCTAACCATTAAATAGAGGCCACCTGTGTGTAATCTACTCTCAGTATAATTCCAGCTGTTCTGTGAGGGCCTCAGAGCTATGGTCAGAGTGTATTGGTCACTAAACAACATCATGAAGGCCAAGGAGCACACCAGAGAGGTCAGGGATAAAGCTGTGGAGATGTTTAAAGCAGCGTTAAGTTATACAAAGATTTCCCAAGATTTGAACATCTCACGGAGCACTGTTCAATCCATCATTCGGAAATGGAAAGAGTATAGCACCACTGCAACTTACCAAGACACGGCCGTCCACCTAAACTAACAGCCGAACAAGGAGAGCACTGGTCAGAAATGCAACCAAGTGCCCCAAGATAACTCTGGAGGAGCTGCGACGTACTGCCGCTGAGCTGGGGGTATCTGTACATGGGACAACTATAAGTCGTACTCTACACAAATCTGGCCTTCATGGACGAGTGGCAAGAAGAAAGCCATTATTGAAAGGAGGCCATAAGAAATCCCGTTTGAAGTTTGCTAGAAGTCATATGGAGGACACAGCTACCATGCTGGAGTCAGCAAGAGAATTGATGCTGGGGCGGAGATTCACCTTCCAGCAGGACAATGACCCTAAACACAAAGCTAAATCTACAATGGAATGGTTTAAAAACAAACATATGAATGTGTTAGAATGGCCCAGTCAAAGTCCTGACCTAAATCCTATTGAAAATCTGTGGAAAGACCTGAAAACACAAACGCTCTCCTTCTAATTTGACAGAGCTTGAGTTGTTTTGTAAAGAGGAATGGGCTAAAATGTCAGTCTCTACATGTGCAAACCTTGTAGTCATACCCCAGAAGACTTGCTGCTGTTATTGCAGCAAAAGGGGTTCCACAAAGTATTAAGTCATGCTGTATGAATACTTTTGCACGCCCCACTTTTCAGTTTTCTGTTTTTTGAAAAATTACAGAATCATGTATCATTTTGCTTTCACTTCAGTTGCTGTTACTCATGTGAACTTTCAGTAAAAAATTCAAAATAAAATCTTTACGTTTAGGGTTGTAAACATGACAAAATGTGCAAAAGTTCAAGGTGTATTAGTACTTTCACAAGGCACTGTATATGCTATGTGTTTGTACTTTATCTCTACGTCATGTTATGTGCATAAGTACTATGGTGATGACCATTGTCTATCAGCTAATCTCACTGACATGGTCTTTATGTTCTGTAGCGTGCAAGCAAAGCATGAGTCTGGAGCTTGTTCAGATTTAGTTCAAACCGGACACTCTCTATTGCCATATTTAACATATTTAATGTGAGTTAATATTACTGATTATATCAGTCGCAAAGGGCATGATACACGGCCAAAGTGTGGAGCTGTTCTCCCAATGATGAGCCTGGACAGAGGGGAACGTTGATAAATACAAATAGAGAAAAGCAAGACTATTTTCCTCTGGTTCCTCTGATCACTGGCCTGGAATATTTTATGCCTATAGAACACTAAAGATTAGAAAATGTGTATGTTCTGTCCTCTGTCGTAGCCACAGGTATAATTCCTCCAGGTACCAACAGACACAAGTGGATTTCTCTACAGATGAATTTATTGAATTCATCTCTTGGCATAGATTCACAAACACACCGTGAAGACTATAAAAACACAGACAAGACAATAGAAGTAAATGACCGAGAAATATAATTCCAATTGGCCAAAAAGATGACAAGAAAAAATCTAGAGAAAAAAACAGGAAAATCGGCTACATACAATATTGAACCTATAAATCAGTGATATAAATGTTTTCGAGGCAGGTCTAAATATAAAAATAGTTAAATGTTTTGATCTATACCTGTAGTGCTATCCTCGGCCCTTGAAAATAGCAATGTTTCGTGACCCTCATGGCAGGGAGCTCACTGTAATGCCACCCTGTTGTGGCTTAAGAAGAGCCAGTTTAAAGTGAAAACCAATGGGGGCTTTCCACATGTATAGACAACTTTAAAGTCTGAGAACATCCAAGTTCTTTTGCTATTTCCTTTTGAGCCTTTTGTCAATGATGGTTTTCTGCACAACTGTCAGGTCAGCAGTCTTCCCCATGATGGTGAATTCTACTGAACCACTGAGAGACCATTTAAAGTCTCAGGGACCCTTTGCAGGTGTTTTGGATTCATTAGCTGATGAAAGGAGACACTTTGAGCTACAATAATAGTTCCTTTTCACAATATTCGAATTTTCTGAGATTTTGAATTTGTGTTTTTTACAAACTGTGAGCCAAAATCATCATGCAAAATGAGGTATATATAGCCTTTATTTGTTATCATTTTGATTATTATGGCTCAGCTTCTAAAAACCCCAAATAAAATATCTCAGAAAATTAGAATATTATGAAAATTAACTGTAAGCCATAATCATCAACATTATAACAAACAAAGGCTTGACATATGTCACTTTGCATGTCATGAGTCTAACATATATTAGTTTCACATATTAAGTTGTATTACAGAAATAAATTAACTTTTTCACGATATTGTAATTTTCTGAGTTTCACCTGTACTGTTATGAAAACAAATCATTTATCTGTGACTTTACAGCCCAAATAAACCTAAACTTACTTGTTCACACGTGAAAGGAGAGTGACATCCAAATGTTCAAGAACACGTAATGCCAGGGATTTGATGTAATGGTATTAGGTACTCCTGATCAGGATCCTGGTACATCTGACCAGGGGTGGTGATTTGAAACAGGTTTATTCTTTCCTCCAGGGGCACTTGGAGATGGCATTTGTTTACATTTCTAAAATATGTTTTTCCTTTAGGCACGTACAGGAGTGGTGATGAACATCTTTGGGATCTGCTGCATCAATCTGGCCATAAACACCTGGGGACAGGCGCTGTTCAGACTGGACACATTCCCTGAGTGGGCCAATGCTACTGCTCCTGTTTAAAGTCCTACTACTGCAATTCTACCACAATGACTACTACTACTGATGTATTAAAAAACACCTCTACTTCAACTACTACTTTTTCACTATAGCTGTGTTGTTCCTGCTCTGGCAGGATATTGTTTGACACAATATCCTGTCTCACTTCTCACTATTATTACTACTACTACTACTACTACTACTACTACTACTACTACTGAGTACTAGAGTACCACGGGCCTAAATCAGGGCTGAAATCATGTTTTACTAAATTATTTCAGACAAAAGTGTCAATAAATGATGATATTTCAACTAAGCTGACATAACCGAGTGCCAAGATCCTGTTGGACGTCCAGATGCCGACACAGTGGTCATCATGATGGTGGCGGACATGCAGCAGAGGAAAGCATTTGTGGATGTGGCGGGAGTAGAAAAAACATCAGACAAGCTAAGTCCAGAAAAGTGCAGTTTTATGATATATATAAAAATTCCTACTTTGATCAGTGACCTGCTGTGTGAAGGACAGAGATTATCATATTTTTTAACCTTTTTATGTGTTTTACTGCCAATAAGCTAAAAGCTAAAACTAACTCACCATTCATAAATAAAATGCAAGTTCTTTGTGTTTATGTGTTAAATGTAAATAAAGAATATTATTAAAATGTTATAAAAGACTAAAAATTGTGTCTTTTGTAACTGCCTTAGGACTTGTTCTGAAAGTAAAGTAAATTATATGTTCTAGAATATGCCGGGGTAATATAATTGTCCAATGTATTTTGCCTTTTTCTTTGGCTTTGTTTATGTAAATGTTTCAGGAATAACGTGTGTGAAATGTTCAAACTTTTGTACGTATGTTTTTAACGTTTCATTAAAAAAAAGAACAGGATTTTGTTGTCACTGTTATTTTCGAGATTCAAAAAAAGGTTTGATTTGTGAAGGCCTTGTCTGATACTGTGAATCCAAATTAGTTTGATACAGCTAGACATTTGTCCACGTAGATGGGCAATTGAGCCTCACAAGATTACAAAGTGGACTTTGACTTGACAAGCACACACACGCACCTGCACACACACATACCAGTGCACAAGTGTTAAAGATTACTCCCAATCATTAGGCAAACACTGACAAATTCTAGTCTGCATTTGAATATAGTTTATTAAAATTTCCAAGCAGGCCAGTTTGAGTCTGGAGCCTTCTCAAACTCCAGACTCAGGTCCAGATGCGGTTATTTGGTCTGGACCCCGTCTCTACGCTGTGAATTTTATTGCCGGAGCAGTTAGCAGAGTGTGTTGCGTTACTATAAGTGCAGTTGCAGCTTTGGCCTGTAGGGGCAGCGTCATAAAAAGAGGCCCACTGTCTGCTGGAATGGTACTACTCTTTAAACACAGCTGCTGATACACAGTACAATGATACACAGTTGTACTGTGTATCATCAGCGTACATGTGTGTACATGTACCATGTATCCTGATGACACCAGGCCAATGGATGCACTTTTTAATTGCATTTTAGATATCAAATCCTGGATGGCAGAAAACTTTCTCCAGCTTAATTAGGACCAGGACCAGGACAAAACTGAAGTTACTTTTTCTACTGTGAAAAAATATTTAAGCGGCAAATGCTTTTTGATGTAGATGTAGATCTCGTGCACTTCATTCTTTTGAGCAGAGGTCGAACGCAGACTGATCCCAAGTCGACCGCGAAGGATGAAGGAAAAGAGAAAAGGACAGAATTTTGCGATGTTGTAATCACAACTACCAACGCAAGAAAAGTCGGTGAAATCAGTGCACCACTGTGACTATTTGTGCATAGGAAGTGGCGGCCAGAGCCTCCTGTCCCCCGGCTGCCTGTCACTCAGCCCCGGGCCTGACTTCACAGTGAGCGCCCTGCTCCATGCTCCTTCTCTGTCTCATTTCTCTGCTTCTGGACCCTATTTGGCTTTTATCTGACACTTTTATATGACTGTGTGTGCATTTAGATCGCTTCTTTTCTCTTGTGATGTGGTGGACTTTTAGGAGAGTCACGCTGTTTAATCCCGATTTCATAAGCAATAAGAAACCCCATATTTCCTTACATGGGCAGAAAAGGGCATAACTCACCTCAGACACATCTTCACTAACAACACTCTTACATCATTCACACACTTGAAATGATGTAAGATCAGCCATCCAAGACAAATTCAATGTCAGTCCTGAGCTGCTGCTGCTGAGCCGCGCTGCCACTGTGTGTCAACCTGACCCGCATGACCTTGGAGGTCGGGGAAACTGTAGCACTCGGAAGAAACCTGGCTGGCTGCCCTCTGTCTCCTCTGATCCCCTGAAACGGTGCACCGCCTCCTGGGTTTGTCCCTGTTTCAGAGCGTGGTCTCCTGCACTGGTCAGCTGTTTCCTGTAGATCCTCTTGTGACGCCTCCACTGTGCTGCAGCTGTGGGGGCTCTTGGTGCCTCTTTAGTGTCTCAGAAGAAGACATTTGTAGGTCTCAAATGGGTTTAGCTGATGAGCTAACATTTTGTTTACCTTTAAAAAGCTGCTTTCTTCAGGACCATTCTGGACTCTCAAAGTAAACAAATCCACCAAACCTCCACAAAAACTCGGCAAAGACGTACAAAAGTATCTACCAGTCACAAAATGGCAACAGGATCTAGCATTTGCTCCCGATGCCAATTTTATATACTCAATGACCAATAACACTAATTTACTACTCATACAATTCAAAGTCCTCCACAGATATCACTACACAGGCTACAAATGATCAAGAATGGGATTTTACTTTTACTTCTTACTTTACTTAATTGTTTAGGTCAGTCCTTTTTACTTGAGTGAAATTAACGCTACTCTTATTAAGTAAATGTATTGGCTACTCTACCCACCTCTGCGAATCATCCATCCATCCATCCATCCATCCATTTTCTTCCGCTTTATCCGGGGCCGGGTCGCGGAGGCAGCAGTCTCAGCAGAGATGCCCAGACTTCCCGATCCACGCACACCTCCTCCAGCTGTTCTGGGGGACCCCGAGGCGACACCAGGCCAGCTCGGAGACATAGTCCCACCAGCGTGTCCTGGGCCTTCCACGAGGCCTCCTCCCAATAGGACATGCCTGGAACACCTCCCGAGGGAGGCGACCAGGAGGCATCCGGAACAGATGCCCTAGCCACCTCAGCTGGCTCCTTTCGACGTGAAGGAGCAGCGACTCTACCCCGAGCTCCTCCCGGGTAACTGAGCTCCTCACCCGATCTCGGAGGGTGCGCCCAGCCACCCTGCGAAGGAAACTCATTTCGGCCGCTTGTATCCGCGATCTTGTCCTTTCGGTCATTACCCAGATCTCATGACCATAGGTGAGGGTGGGAACGTAGATCGATCGGTAAATCGAGAGCTTTGCCCCCGAGTCAGCCCCCTCTTCACCACAACAGTCCGATACAGCGACCGCATCACTGCTGACGCTGCACTGATCCGTCTATCGATCTCACGCTCCATCCGTCCCTCACTCGTGAACAAGACCCCGAGATACTTGAACTCCTCCACTTGAGGTAAGGACTCCCCACCGACCTGAAGCGGGGAAGCCACCTTTTTCCGGTGGAGAACCATGGCCTCAGATTTGGAGGTGCTGATCCTCATCCTGGCCGCTTCACACTCGGCTGCAAACCGCCCCAGTGCACGCTGGAGGTCCTGATTTGATGAAGCCAACAGAACAACATCATCTGCAAACAGCAGAGATGAGATCCTGAGGTTCCCAAACCAGACACCCTCCAGCCCCTGGCTGCGCCTAGAAATTCTGTCCATAAAAGTAATGAACAGAACCGGTGACATAGGGCAGCCCTGGCGGAGACCAACACGCACCGGAAACAAGTCTGACTTACTGCCGGCAATGCGAACCAAGCTCCTGCTGCGGTCATACAGGGAATGGACAGCCCTTAGCAGAGGGCCCCGGACCCCATACTCCCGGAGCACCCCCCACAGGGCACCACGAGGGACACGGTCGAACGCTTTCTCCAAATCCACAAAGCACATGTGGACTGGTTGGGCGAACTCCCACGAACCCTCGAGCACCCGATGTAGGGTATAGAGCTGGTCCAGTGTGCCACGACCGGGACGAAAACCGCATTGTTCCTCCTGAATCCGAGGTTCGACTGTCGGCCGGATCCTCCTCTCCAGCACCCTGGAGTAGACCTTACCGGGGAGGCTGAGAAGTGTGATCCCTCTGTAATTGGAGCACACCCTCCGATCCCCCTTCTTAAAGAGAGGGACCACCACCCCGGTCTGCCAATCCAGAGGCACTGTCCCCAACCGCCACGCGATGTTGCAGAGACGTGTCAGCCAAGACAGCCCTACAACATCCAGAGACTTAAGGTACTCGGGACGAATCTCATCCACCCCCGGGGCCTTGCCACCGAGGAGCTTTCTAACCACCTCAGTGACTTCAGCTTGGGTGATGGACGAACCCCCCTCCGAGTCCCCAGCCTCTGCCTCCTCATCGGAAGACGTGACAGTGGGATTGAGGAGATCCTCGAAGTACTCCTTCCACCGCCCGACCACATCCCCAGTCGAGGTCAACAGCTCCCCGCCCGCACTGTAAACAGTGTTGGTGAAGCACTGCTTCCCCTCCTGAGGCGCCGGATGGTTTGCCAGAATCTCTTCGAGGCCGACCGATAGTCCTCCTCCATGGCTTCTCCGAACTCCTCCCAGACCTGAGTTTTTGCCTCTGTGACTGCACGAGCTGCAGCACGCTTGGCCTGCCGGTACCTCTCAGCTGCCTCCGGAGTCCCACAAGCCAACAAGGCCAGGTAGGACTCCTTCTTCAGCTTGACGGCATCCCTTACTTCCGGGCGCCACCACCGGGTTCGGGGATTGCCGCCGCGACAGGCACCAGAGACCTTACGGCCACAACTGCGAGCAGCCGCATCGACAATGGAGGAGGAGAACATGGTCCACTCGGACTCCATGTCTCCAACCTCCCTCGGAATCTGGGTGAAGCTCTTCCGGAGGTGGGAGTTGAAGACCCTACTGACAGAGGGATCCACCAAACGTTCCCAACAGACCCTCACAACACGTTTGGGCCTGCCAGGTCTGACCGGCTTCCTCCCCCCTGCCAGCGGATCCAGCTCACCACCAGGTGGTGATCGGTTGACAGCTCAGTCCCTCTCTTCACCCGAGTGTCCGAGACACGCGGCCGGAGATCAGATGACACAACTACAAAGTCGATCATCGACCTCCTGCCTAGGGTGTCCTGGTGCCACGTGCACTTATGGACACCCTTGTGCTCGAACATGGTGTTCGTTATGGACAAACTGTAACTAGCACAGAAGTCCAATAACAGAACACCACTCGGGTTCAGATCGGGGAGGCCGTTCTTCCCCATCACCCCCGTCCAGGTCTCACTGTCGTTACCCACGTGGGCGTTGAAGTCCCCAGTAGAACAATGGAGTCCCCAGTCGGAGCACTATCTAGTACCCCTCCCAGGGACTCCAAGAAGGCCGGGTACTCTGCACCGATGTTGGGCCCGTAGGCCGAGACAACGGTGAGAGACCTGTCCCCAACCCGAAGGCGTAGGGACGCGACCCTCTCGTTCACCGGGGTGAACTCCAACACGTGGCGGCTGAGCTGGGGGGCTATAAGCAAACCCACCCCAGCCCGCCATCTCTCCTCGCGGGCAACTCCAGAAAAATGGAGAGTCCAGCCTCTCTCCAGGAGTTGGGATCCGGAACCCAGGCCATGCGTGGAGGTGAGCCCGACTATATCTAGCCGGTATCTCTCAACCTCCCGCACAAGCTCAGGCTCCTTCCCCCCAGCGAAGTGACGTTCCATGTCCCGAACGCCAGAAGCTGTGCACGCGGACCAGGTCGTCGAGGCACCCGCCTTTGACTGCCACCTAGTCCTCTCTGCACCCGACCCCTACGGATCCCTCTGCGGGTGGTGGGTCCACAGGAGGGCGGGCCCACGTCGTCCCTTCGGGCTGTGCCCGGCCGGGCCCCGTGGGCAGAGGCCCGACCACCAGACGCTCGCATTCGAGCCCCAACCCCAGGCCTGGCTCCAGGGTGGGCCCCGGCTGCGCCATACCGGGCGACGTCACGGTCCTTGATTTTGTACTGTCCATAGAAGTCTTTGAACTGCATTTCGTCTGACCCGTCACCTAAGACCTGTTTGCCATGGGAGACCCTACCAGGGGCATGAAGCCCCAGACAACATAGCTCCTCGGATCATTCGGGCACTCAAACAACCCCACCACGTTAAGGTAGCAGTTCACGGGGTTGCTCTGCGAATCATTAAATGTCAAATACTTTTTTTTTGTCTTTTTTTTTATATAGTCATATTCATTTAATGACTCTGCGAATCATTAAATGAATATGACTATATAAAAAAGCATTTGACATTTTATACCATTTAAATGTTTACAGTTTTAATGTAATGACAGAATACATGGACCTTTGACCTCTGTGAATGTTATTTTTCTGACCTTTTGATTGGAAGTTTGAGAACATCAAACCTACTGTATGTTTATTGGGCTCCACAAAGTCACAATTGAATCTGCTCTGTCAGCTATATTTCTAACTTTTTCTTTTTTTTAAGGCTATAGTAAATATAAAGAATTTGCCTGAAGTTAATTTCTGCCTCAGAGAGGACGGGGAACTTTGTGTGAAATGAATCATGAACAGATCCAAACATCTGCCTTTTTATTTAGACCTACTTTTTTTTCCTGCGGTGCGACGGCCCCTCTGCTGGCCTCAGCACTGAACAGCGGCTGCCGTAAAGCGTTGCAAACTGTCACAAACCCGGACTATATCCTCAAACATGGCTGCTCGGCGCTTCGGTGTCCGGTTGTAAACTGCGACCGAAATCTTTTCTACTCAAAACTCCCCATAAATTCACGTTTCCGTTCTGCCTCTTAGATCTGGTAAGACTCTTGATTTAGCCTGTGCTGTGGTCCAGTTTGGCTCGGTGTCGTCGCCATGGAAACGGGTGAGTTCTTCTTACTGTGGCTAAAGCTAAAGCTAAAGCTAGTTAGCACAGTAGGCGCTGTTGTTTTGTGTTGTTAGAAGTAGATTAAAACGATTATAATCTGGGATAGGGCTATTTTTTTAATTTCTTTTAGTATATATTGAACGACTTGCAATACCATTTGTTACACAATCAAAGTTTTCTCTTTCAAACCAAGAACATGGGGTAGATAGAGATAAGCCCACTGTAAATAGAGGATTGTCGTCCAAACGGCTTCTGGCACATTCCAAAATAATAAGCTAATGGAGTTTTTAAAATGTAATAAAAAGTGTTGTTTTAGCTTACACAGGGTTGGCATTAAAACAAAACAACAAACAACAAACAAACAACAACAAACAAAACAAAAAAACATTAGAAGTCATTGGCTGTATTTTGTTGAAATTAAAGCCTCACATATACATATCCTTTAAAGCATTACATTTCAGATAGGCCTGCGCGAGTTTGATACAAAACAAAACAACCAACGATTCACAATGTTCCTATATTTTGTATCTTTGTTACATATTTTTGTTGAAATTGAGTATCAACAGCAAAATATATACTTTTAACCTCCAACTAAATCGAGCACATTTCCTCCAGTTTGGCTTTACCCAAATCTAAAAGCTTCTTGAAAAAAGTGTCAAAATGGCAACAAAAATGAGACGAAAACGCAACAAAAAAAGCATTAAAAAGTGACCAAAAGAGCAACGAAAAGCAACAAAAATGTGACAAAAAAAGCAAGGAAAGTGCAGCAAAAAAAGTGACGACAAACTCAACAAAATAGAGCCAAAATTGAGATGGAAAAGAAAGAGAGAAAGAGTTTTCTTGTTCTTAGCTTTCAAATGAGGCGTTACTCTGGCCTATAGGCTGTAAATTTAATGGATTTGGGTAAAGCTGAACTGGGGAAAATGCAGTTGGTTTAGGCAGAGGGTGAGAGGTTAATCTGCTGGTATTCATGGCTGTACTCATTCATTACATTCTGGCTAAAAGAAAAGTCGAGGCAAAAAACCTTTTGCAGTTACGTTATTGCAGCCAGTCACTTCAATCTCAATGTGACTGATCTTGATTAATCGCGCAGCTCTACGGTCAGCCATTGAATGTAATTTTCAAAATGGCATTGCTCAGTTAGTTTCTCATCCCAAGTTCATACCAACATCAAGAATACCAACGTGTGATGGTCTAAAACACATTCACTTACGTGGTTTCGCTGAAATGTCTGAGCCACACTCCCTTCCTTTCTTTGTTTTTCTGCGATTGTTACACATCTTTAGAAATGTAGATTTGTCTACAAAATTGGACCTGTGCTTTAAAATGGCATTAACCTCTTAACCCCCACTTGCACCACATTTTCTCCAGTTTGGCATTACCCAAATCTAAAAGCTTCTTGAAAAGAAAGTATCAAAACAGCGAGAAAACCAAGACGAAAATGAGGAAGAATACGCAACAAAAATGCAACAAAAAATTGTGATACAAAAAAACATCAAAACTGTGACAAAAGAGCAACAAAAAAGTGACAAAAAACCACAAAAGACCAACGAAATAGACGTCAAAAAAGCAACAAAAGTGACAAAAAGCAATGAAAAAAAAGTGACAGTAATGCGTCAAGAATGCAAGGAAAAAGATCCATGAAGCCCAACTAGAGAAAATGCCCTCGGTTAAGGCGGGGATGAAGTGGTTACTGAATACTGAATTTTAATTGTAGCTGTCTGCGTAAACCCAGGAACTAATGTTAGTGTGTGTTCAAAATGGCGCTATTCTATGGTGATGTTAAATCTGTAACATCCGTCCTTAGCATACCAAGGGAGTTGGCACTAGCGGTGCCGACACTGCGTATTGGGGAAAAAAACTATGAAATCACTGAGCTCTCTTCATTGCTCCTCTCACTTCCAGTCATTTGTTTTGCTTTTTGAGATGGCTGATATTCAAATCTCGTTTTTTTTCTTCACAGAGGAACAGGCCAGGAACCGTTTCCAGGCCGAGCTGGAGTTTATTCAGTGTTTGGCGAATCCTAACTACCTCAACTGTGAGTACCTCATGTTTAGTCATCTCCGTGGCACTATCTTTTTTCACTGATTCCATTCCATTCCTGGAGGCTGGTTTCAAACACTCCGATACCACTACCAGCCTTTTCTTCAACTAAACTTGAAATAAACTTACAAGGAAATAGTTAGGTTAGAGACAACTAATAGACAACTATTTTAGTAATCGATGAAGCGTTTTCTGGTTCACACAGACTCAAAAAGAGCAAGCATTCAAACTAGTATTTTTGATTTAAAGAACTACTTTGTTTTTATGTATTGTACATTTTAGGGCTGGACGATAGGGCAAAAAGAATGTATCAAGATATTGATATGAATAGGGATCGCCCTATTAGAGGTTGACTGAATGGGTTTTTCTAAGGCTGATGCCAATTTGTTTGGATTATTGTTGGCAAATGGCGATATTCTCGGCCCATATTTTTGGCCGATTTTTTCCAAATGTCTGGTAATCCTGTAAAAACATAAATACTTGGCCACTCCAGCAGAGGTAAATTTTACTTTATTACTTTAGAAAAGAATGAATTGATTATTCAAATGGATTAGTTGAGGCCTAGCGTTCGCCATATGTGCAGCAGTAGACCAGTGGTTTTCAATTTGGGGCCTCTAATCACGACAGTTTTTGGATCATTTCCGTTGATTTGTTTTCCAGTTCTGGCTCAGAGGGGGTACCTGAGGGAGCGGCCCTTCATTAACTACCTGAAGTACCTGTTGTACTGGAAGGAGCCCGACTACGCCAAGTTCCTCAAGTAGGTTCTAGTTCCTGGTTTAAAGTTTGCTGCAGGGGGAGCGCGTATACAAACACGTGCTGAAGTGGTCACGTCTCTGAAGCGGAGAGTCCAGCACCTTGATACGGCTAGGGATGTCACCATTCTACATTTTTGAGTCACGATTATACTATGGAAAAAATATTGAGATTTTACAATTATTCACGATATCAAAATGAATAGCCTGGCAGGTCCAGAATAATCCCCTTCTGTATATATTATAAAGTGTCAAAATGGCAACAAAAATGAGACGAAAACGTGAATAAAAATGCAACAAAAGAGCGACAAAAATGTGACAAAAAGTGACAATTGTGTGACGAAAATGCAACAAAAACCCACCAAAAAGTGACAAAAAAAGTAATGAAAATGTGAAAAAAAGTGACGACAAGATCTGGTAGGATGAGTTTTATAGGTCTTGGCTTTCAAATGAGGCATTACACTGGCCCATAGGCTGTAAACTTTTAAATTTGGGTAAAGTTGAACAGGCACTTGGTTAAGGCGTGGGTTAGGGCTGGCCCATCTATCGAATTACTTTTATTCATGTTTTTTAAAACAGACGATGTGAAAAATAGTTAGATTGGAAAATGGCGTCCGTCACTCCATGTCCTCCTCAGGTGCGCTATGCGGCAAATTTCGCAGCGTTTTAGACGCTTCGTAGTGACTGTTTTGGGAAATGACACCAGTGGAGAGCCCAGCGACTTTCTGACGATCCCTGCTGCTTTACAAAGGCGATGGAGTTTTAGTGCGAAAATGGTTTCCCCGGTCTGATCCTCTGCCTTGTCTCACTCTGAGGAGAAAGACACAGCACCATTTAACTCCGCCCCTTTCCCCTTGAGTCTCCATGGAGGCGGTTGTCTATAGATACAGTAGGGCTGGGTGATTATGGAAAAAAAAAATCTCGATTTATTTTCCCCATATTGATCTCTCGATTTTCGATTCAATTTTTTTGTTTAAAAGAAAAAAAACTATAAATGTGGTCTTTCCTGGACGAGCATGTAAACAGATGCTGCAGCCAAACTGAAAACTGCAGCTCATCAGCAAAAATAAACTCCACACTTCTAGTGTCACAGTACAGCCTCCCCATGTCACCCCTTCACCTGGCTAAGCAACACACAAAAATCTGCAAAGGAGACGCACAAAATTGGAATGTTTGAAGAATGTCAACGAGAGCATGTTTGTGTGCGGAGCCTCAACAAGCCACGACGTCACGAAGTGAAGCGCTAACAACTTAATATTTACATAAAGAATGAGGAAACCGCGCATTTATTAGTAGGGATGGGACGAAATATCGTTTGGCGAAATATCGCGATACAAAACGTGACGATATGCATCGAGTTCGAAAAAATGGATCGCGAATTTTTTTTAATTTTTTTTTAATAATTTTTTTTTTTTTTTTTTTCATGTAAAGCGTCTTTGAGTGTCCAAAAAGCGCTATACAAGTTCGATGTATTATTATTATTATTATTATTAAATGAAATATATATATATATATATATATCCGGGGAGTGGTGCAGTGCGCCGTCACGTCAAGTCACAGGTCACAGCGCGTGTTGCAACAACAACACTGCAGACTACAGCGAGCGAACAAATATTAGCATTAGCACCAACTGCCTTGCCCCCAAACAGCCGAACAATGGAGTCAAATGAGGTCGAAATTGAGGACGCTCCGCCTGGATACAAGTCATCTGTCTGGCAGTATTTTGGCTTTCTCATTAAAAAAGACAAAGACGGCAATAGAGTAACTGACAAGACTAAGACTGTGTGTAAGCTATGCTATGCTGTCATTCCGTACACCACCTGCAACACAACAAACATGAACCACCACCTTCAACGTCACCATAAAAATGTGAAGACGGCCCCGGAGAAAACGAGCCTACCAAAGGGACAGCTGACCATGAAACAAGCACTGACACCAACTTTACCCCCGTCAAGTCCGCGTGCAAAACAGATAACCAGGCTCATTGGCGAGTTCATAGCGGACTATATGGCTCCATTTAACATTGTAGAGAACAGAAAATTCATCCAAATGTTCAAGGTGCTGGAGCCCAAGTTTAAGATGCCATGCCGAGGACATTTTTCAGAGAAGGTAATCCCGGAAATTTACAATGAAACCAAACAAAGCGTGAAAGAGTTTCTAAAAAATGCCGACTGCCTCGCCCTGACCACCGACAGCTGGACCTCGCGTGCAACACAGAGTTATATCACCATCACTGCACAAGTCATCAACGAGAAATGGGAGAGTAAAAGCTTTGTGTTGCAAACTCGTGAGCTAAGTGAAAGTCATACTGGTGTTAACATAGCTCACGTGTTGAGAAATGCACTGAGTGAGTGGGAGCTAACGAGGCCACACACAACCATTGCTTGTGTCACAGACAACGCGAGCAACATGGACATTGCTGTGAGAGAGAGCGGTCTCCACCCTCACATCAAGTGCTTGGCGCATGTTGTGAATCTGGCCAGTAAGCGAGGCTTGGCTGTATCCGCGTTGCGCGCCTTCTTGGTCGTGTGCGAAGAATAACTACATTCTTTCACAAGAGCACCACGGCCACCGCCGTCCTGACCAACAAGCAAACTCAGTTGGAGCTGCCTCGGCATAAACTCATCACCGATGTCCAGACCAGGTGGAATAGCACATACGACATGCTGGCGCGCTACCTGGAGCAACAAGCAGCTGTCTCAGCAGCGCTGAGCTGCCCAGAAATCCGAAGGAATGCGAGAGAAATCGACACTCTGGATAACACTGATATATCGGATGTAGAAGACCTAGTGAAACTGCTTAAGCCACTCAAGACAGCCACAACAGTTGTCTGTGATGAAAAAGAGCCCACTGTTTCACTGATAATGCCACTGAAGTTCATGATCGAGCAAAGTATGTCACCAGACGAAATGACACACAGACCATCGCCAACATGAAAAGCGCTATCCTACTCGACATCTCGGGCCGGTACTCCGGGGACTGTAATGACATGCTGCAGGAGTGCACAGCGCTTGACCCACGATTCCGAAGCCTGTCCCATCTGAATGATGAACAACGCGAGTCCATCTATGCCCGAATACGTGAAAAAGCTTCAGCACTTCATGAACAGCGCAACCAGGTAGGCTAACTTCTATTGATAAAAAAAATTGAGGTGTCCTGTGTGCGTGTGTGTGTGACAGAGAGAGAGAGAGAGCGCGAGAGAGAGTCTGTCTCTGTGTGCGTGTGTCTGAGAGAGAGGGAGTGAAGGATTGAAAGACAGAAATGTTTGAGCTAGTTTTTCTATTTATTTATTTATTTTTCTTCAGACCAGTTACACTGATGAAAGAACCACTAGGGCCAGTGCTTCAACATCAGGGGCAGCAGCAGAGCAGGCCAGGGTCATGGTTGAGGCAGCACAGAGAGCAGAGCAGAGCCAGGAAGAGCCAGTAGAAGGAGAAAGGCAGATGCAGGACGTGACACAGCCTCCCCCACCAAAGAAGACAGCGTTAGAAGATCTCCTTGGGAGCTCCTACAATATTGTTGAGACACTGCAGTCCAGCAGAGGGATTGAAATGGAGATACTCTCCTACAGAAGTGGGATTCCTATCCCACTCAACAGTAGTCCACTTGAGTGGTGGAAAGTTAATGCATATGCTTACCCCATACTTGCCCCCTTGCCAAAGCCTACCTTTGCATTCCTGCTACTTCAGTGCCCAGTGAGCGTGTCTTTTCCACGGCAGGAGACATTGTGTCTGCTCAAAGATCACTGATTACACCAGAACATGTTGATATGTTAGTTTTTTTGAAGAAGAACCAGTCCTGAGATAAATTAACCTAGGGTTAGAGCAGCACTAAGGAGTGTTCTTGTTTGTGTTTGGCCTGTTAGGCTTGTGTTTCCCTGTGTGCAACTGAAACAAAATAAACAAGTTGTTATTATACAGTAAAAATGTTTCTTTTTTGATATCGTATCGTGACGTATCGTTTCGTGACTCTGACATATCGAATTGCATCGTATCGTGAGTTTAAGTGTATCGTCCCATCCCTATTTATTAGTCAAGGTCAAGGTCAAGTTTATTTATAAAGCACATTTACAAAACAGCCATCACTGCCCCAAAGTGCTGTACACAGTACAATAATACAACACTACAAAACACAACAATATAACACGATAAGAAAAGTAAAAATGTAAACTGTAAAAATATGAAAAATGCTCAGCTCATCTTGTGTTAAAAGCCTGCGTAAAAAGATAAGTCTTTAACAGAGTTTTGAAGCTCTCAACTGAAGTAGCCTGTCTAAGTAAAAGAAGACGATCAAACTTACAATTCACTATTAGAATTCCAGCTAATCCACCTCTGCAGCTTTAAAACAAATCCACATGGTCCAAATAGCCATCGATAGTTTTCCTCTAAGGCAGAGGTTCCCAACTTTTTGGAGCGGTGTACCCCCTGAAGCTTTAGGTAACGAGTCGTGTACCCCCTACTTTGACGCGATTGAAAACACTGGGAATATCACATGTAACATTATGTTTATTTCCTCCATTATTACAGTAAACTCAAGCAGATTTTCCACATTCAACATTGTTTACTCGTCTGGGTGATTAAGGCTATTAAGAATATGTAAATACAAAATGTATGAAAATACCAGTTTTTGATTATTTTGGAAACGAGGCTGTTAGTGTGAATGGGTAAAGCTGAGTGTTTTGCCAGGACTCTGCTGCTTTTGTCACTCATTCTGAACTTCAGACTCTGGTTTGGTCTCTGTGCTCTGGCCCCGCCCCTCTGCGTCTCACTCAGTCGTACTGTCAAACCACCGGTACAGACTCAAATGTGCTGGTTTAAGCGTTTGTTAAAGCGGAGATAATGTTTACATAGGACATTACAATCTTTGCACGTGCCACCGCACATCAGCTCGTAAATGTAAACGTATGTGTCAGATACAAAGCCACGGGTTTAGCAGCAGAGGAGGGGACACAGACGCTTCTCCTTCTCCCCTCGCTCCTCAGATCAGAATGAGAGGAAACTCCTGTTGCAAGTCGAAGTCACAGTCAGTCTGACGGCACGCGCACAAGCTTCTCTCTCTTTATGACAGATATTACAGAAATTGCTGCTCGATCAAACTCTGGCATGGTTCACGTTAAAGGTGCTGCTGTTGTAGCGAGGGCTGACGCAGCCTCAGCCAGTGCGCGCGGAGTTTTACGCACTCGGGTCCAAAGCGGCTCTTGAGGTTCGGTTCTGGAGTGGACACATTTAGATCCAGGACAAGCTTATCCACATCTGAATTATAAGACTCTTTCGCCTGTATAAGCGCGTTTCCCGTGCGGCGGTTTTAATGGGTCAATATCGATCTGATTGTGATAAACATTTATTTTTCTCCAACATTTCTTTGCGTACCCCGGGGTCGTCCTGTGTACCCCCGGGGGTACGCGTACCTCTAAGGTATAAACTCTTCATCCCAGTGCACGCGTCCTGTTCCTCTGTTAGCACAACTTTGTAGCTGATTTTACACGTAAAATCACCAGGTCCTCTCCTCTTTGTGCCATCCTGTGCTTCCTGTTTGTTTGGGTGGACTGTTCCCTGGGACTGACCTGACAGGCTCTGCAGCATTGCGCTGTCCATATTTTTTTCCAATTCTCCAATTAAAACGCACCACGCGATTATCGTGAGCGACCTTTATTAAAATAATGATTATATTAAAATTCGATTAATTGCCCAGCCCTAAGATACAGACCGCGTCGCACCAGAGAAGGGGGCGTGGCTTCGCCAAGGGGGAAACAGAATCTTTTGGGAAACACGATTTTTCACTCTTTTTAGCCATTTTCTAGTGGAATATAAACATATTTATCACACATACATAAAGTCAAGTGTAAATCGGGCCCATATGGATATTTTCTCACAGTAGGTTGTTCAGTAGAATCGAAATAACCGCAGTCGTGGCTAGCGCTAGTTAGCCTTTAGCATTAGCAAGATGCTAACATGAAACATCATGTTAGCATTTTCCGTTATTTATGTAATTATGGGCTGTTGAACCACTTTGCTCCTCCCCATGTCATTGTATCTTTATTTAGTATAAATGGGCGATTCCAGGCGGCATCTCTGGAATTGCCCATATATGGTCATGTTTGAAAACGGGGGGAAAACAATTTGGAGACAAATCTTTCTCTAATTATTCAAAAACTACTTTAACAAATGCAGAATTCTCTCTCTCTCTCTCTCTCTCTCTCTCTCTTCTCTCTCTCTCTCTCTCTCTCTCTCTCTCTCTCTCTCTCTCTCTCTCTCTCTCTCTCTTCTCTCTCTCTCTCTCTCTCTCTCTCTCTCTCTCTCTCTCTCTCTCTCTCTCTCAGTCCTGGTCTAACTCCTCTCTCTCTCTCAGTCCTGGTCTAACTCCTCTCTCTCTCTCAGTCCTGGTCTAACTCCTCTCTCTCTCTCTCTCTCTCTCTCTGATGGTTTAGTCCTGCTTCAGTCCTGGTCTAACTCCTCTCTCTCTCTCTCTCAGATACCCTCACTGCCTGCACATGTTGGAGCTGCTTCAGTACGAACACTTCAGGAAGGAGCTGGTCAACGCTCAGTGTGCCAAGTTCATCGATGAACAGCAGCTTCTTCACTGGCAGCACTACTCCCGTAAGAGGACCAGACTGCAGCAGGCTTTAGCCGAGCAGGCGCCACAGCAGCAGCCGGCGCAGCAACACGGCAGCGCAGTCACCAAATGACTGACACACCAAGAACAATGGGACTTTAGTTTATTTGCCCTGACAGAAGCGCTGAACTTTGTGCCATTTTTATTTCACGTGGATCCACCCAAAAAGTACAGAGACGCTAACCATAATGGGAAAACATTATTTAATAAACATCACAAAAAGGTCAAACTCACAAATACTTGGTCAAATTTGTAGCAAAATCTGAAGTATAATTGTGTCAACTATGTTTTAACAACATTGTGTCTAATGTTTCATCTGCACTTGAAGTGCTGCCTCAAGACTAGGGCTGGGTACTGTTACACATACCAGTATGTTATCGGAAAAAAAGTTTTGGTACTACAGGTATCAAAAAAATGAAAGTATCAAAAGCAGGTACCGCCAAAAAACACACTTTAGATCCAAGTTTTGATGCTGTCGGTCCAGGGACAGCATTAAAGGAAGTGACTTTTCTTTGTTTTGTTCAGGTATCGGTATAGAGTCCAAGTATTGTTGAATCACCAGTATCGAAGAAAATGTAACGGTTCCCAGCCCTAGACCCAAATATGTTTTCACAGTTTTCAGTACCACTTTTTTCTTCCCAAAACTACTCTCTTGTGTAGCTCATATTTCAGTCTTCTCTCAAATGCTTCTGGATGTGAACTAAAGTAATGTGTAATCGAGTATTTTTTGTGCAGTCGTGTCTCAAAACGTATGGAAGCCATGTGTACCAAGAGCGGCTGAAAGACACTGATTGTTTATTTGTCGTTGGAATGACAGTTTAAAGGACTGTGTCTCGGAGTACCTGTGACATCCGTATCTCTGAATAAAATGTCCCTTTTTTATTTCAGATTAATTGATACAAGAATAAAAGGGCTAGTTTACGCTGATGTAATGAGTCTGTTAATGCAGTGGTTCCCAACCTTTTGTACTTGAAGACCCCCCCCTGCGCGTACTGTAGTTGGGCCGTGCCCCCCTAGTCCAAAACTGTGGCCCCCACAAATGTATCAAAACATGAATATAATTGCTAATAAGTATTTCAAACAAATGCACTGAAATTGGAGAGTTTAATACACCTGTAGTCCTTACTCAGTCATGTTTGATTTTAGACCATTTATTTTGCTCAAATATCATTTATGACCTGACCCTCTGACCAGGCAAAGCTCTGGGCCCCCCATGCCATCCCGGGTGCCCCTCCTTGGGATCCACTGTGTTAATGGGCTCAGATACCTGGTCATGTGGGGAATGGGAGGGCTCTGGAGCTAAGATGACTATTTGACTCCTACTGCCCATAAAGAAAAACTCATCTGTATTTTAACTCGTCGTGTTTTTGTTTGTGGAGCTGCTGCCTGAAGACCACCGCACTTGCTAAAATCTTTACTCATAAAAGAAACAAAAATATATCATTTGTAGGAACTGGAGTCTGACTGTTTGCATCAGCATTTGAAAACCCTCATTAGCTTTTCGAGAAGGTAGCAGGTTTTCTCATAAAGTACGGATTGGATTGTCAACTACATTTTTTGGGTGAAAATGTACCAATGGTTGCTGCATTGGTTCTGGTTTTGTGTTGGTATTTTCTGTTTTACAGCAGCAGGACTGTGTTCAGCTTGTTTTAAATCAATTTCATATTTGTTTTTACCATTTATCTTGGAAATCAACCCAGAATCAGAATTGCTGTTATTGCCATTGTTAGTGAACAGGTTAACAAACTAGTAATTTTCTTTGGTTCAATCGTGCAACATGAAACATAAAACACATATCTTTGATAAATAATAAACTATAAAAACTTAAAAACAAACAGTCTGTGAGCTGTTTCAATATTGCGCTGACATCTCCACTTTTAAGTAGTACATATAGACAGCTTTTCCAGTCTTGTACTTAACATTTTAAAATTTCTCATTTTCAAAGGATCTGTTCTAATGCATTGACTGATTTATTAACGACACGGTAGCACAGCGGTTAGCGCCCGTGCGTCACAGCTAGAAGGTCCCGGGTTGGATTCCCACCTGGACGGGGCCTTTCTGTGTGCATGTTCTCCCCGTGCAGGCTCGGATCTACGGGGGTGCAAGACGGTGCATTGCAACCTCATTTTGAAATGTTTGCCCCCTCAGTTTTAATGCCATCACAATGTATTTTAATGGCGAGAAACTGTATTTGCACCCTTTTGAAACTCGAATGCACCCTCAGTCAGTTTGTTCTGGAGCCGGCGCTGTCCCCGTGTCTGTGTAGGTTTCCTCCGGGTACTCTGGTTTCCCCTACCACCAAAAACATGTACAATAGTTTCCCCTCTGGGGCCAGGACGCCCCTATAAAAGAGATTCTTAATCTCAGTGGGACTTTCCTGGTTAAATAAAGGTAAAAATAAATACATTTAAAATTAAATATTTTCCTTCCCACCAGTCAACTTTGTTTTTCAAAGACAAAATAGGATCTTCAAAATACCTCCTGAAAACAAAGGCAAAAAGCTTTTTTTTCCCTCAATTCTAACGATTAGTTAAGATTATATTTTAAATTCCAATATGTTAGATTTTTGTTAGTTACTACGTAGTAAAGTAATATGGGTTTAGGGTCTACTAATGTTTTTACAAGCTCTTCAGCTGCGCATGCGTGTTACGCATGAGTTGTGATATGTCGTAAACCGCGGCCCCTCCATTGGTGCTCAGTGGCGCATGAAACCAGTTTCGTCCGCCATAACGGCCCATGGTAACCGTATGACGCGTCACCTGTATCTATGCTCCCCAAGTATGGTGGGCCGATGTGGTCATGCTCGCCACTTTCTTGCGGCGCTTTTGACGCCGTATTTTCAAAATAAAACGCCGCTTTTTACACCACACGCCGACCGGCGTAAAAAATAAAGCGCCGCTTTTTACGCCACACGCCGACCGACGTAAACATATAAACGGCGCTTTTACGCCACACGCCGACCGGCGTATTGATATATTTTAATAGAAATGCTAATGATCTCCACCCTGAAGTTTGGACAGCCAGTAAAATGGATGGTTTTGCAGCCAATGGGAACAAGCCAAACCCTTCACTGCAAGGCAAGAGCAACGCACCATCGATCGTCTCTGGGCTGAAACCAGGAGGATACTTCTGCCTCAGGTAAGTCGTTTTCAGCTGACAAATAAAAAGCGGTGTGCTCTTCCAATGTAACGACGTAGATGTTTATTTTTGCAATGGGGAAGGTGTCAGTGTGGTAGGATAGGAATGCTACTTAGCATTAGCTCCGATCTGTCAAAGGGCCTTTGTTTTGATAGAATGGCTCAAGGCGAGCTAACTTAGCTCACTTGCGTTTTTGACCATGAAAATGCTTATGCCTAATGTTGACAGACAACTAATGTGTTTTTAAGGTCATACATACATGAGTCTTCTGTGTAATAGGAGCTACAGTCTTATGGTTGTTTGGAAGTGTAGCCTAATAAACACTACTCTGTCAGCACTCATTGACTTGAAAAATTCACAATAAAATATTAAACATTAGGGGAATAATAAAGGAGACAAAATAACAGTACTTGGCAAACAACAACAATATAACCGATTAATTTTTTTCCATATTTCAGTTTAATGAATGACACATTAATTTTACATTTTGTCTGCTACATAGAACAATCTGCAATGGTAATCAACTAGCCCCAGCATGGATGATCCTGTAGGTGACTGCTGCATCCAGGAACTCATCTTCAGATATCAAGGATCTTCATCGGGAGCAGCTGAATGTCTGGCCTGCTGCTCAAGTGAGTGAACATAATGAAGCTTGTATGCTGTACAATGCATATTGTATGTTATTTGTTTTGCTACAGTGACAACAAACCACGAGCATCATGAAGATCCTCTTTACCAGCTTCACGGCCGTCTTCCACCCGGACAGGAGTCAGCCCTCAGGAGTGTAAGAAGACACTGGTTGTCCAAGTCTGCTGCAGCATTTGAGTGCTGGTGGCGATTTAGAGGCCACACGCTATGAGCTGAAAATGTATTTACAGTTCAACAACTAACATGTCACTTACCATTTCACACACCAAGGTGAATGGATAGATCAGTGCAGCTATTGCATTGATACAATAGTCATTGTTTCTGTTTTCTGTGATTTTAAGGGCCTGTTGCACACGGACAAAAAGTACAGAAGTGAGCTAGCCGAGGAAGGAGGAGGAGGAGGATGATGGAACTAAGTCAGTCACCATCAAGCTGCGCAGTGAGGTTGGACTAAATTACATTCTTCCTCAAAGTAACAAAAATTATTTACTCACACTTTTGTTTTGTTTTAATCCAGGATAAGGAATTTCAAACTGAGGATCCAAATGCCTCACAAATGATGAGGATGGCTCAGCAGCAACTGTATGAGATCTTCAGCAACTTCCACCCCTGGACTGTTGAGGGCATGTTCAGCAATTGTTACTGCCTCTAGTGTATAAAGCAGTGCATCTGCTCTGAATGGTGAAGGTGGCCTTGAGGATCTACCGCCTCTCACAGAAGAGCTGCCTCCAACCTCGTGAATTTCAGTACAGCAGGCTGAATTATATGTGGAATACTTCATAGCCAAACTGAACATGTTTCGATGAAAACAGGGCAATTATAGTAGTCAGGCTTCCCTGTAGTTCTAGTTTTGGTTTAATTTGGAAACCGTTTCATTTTTGGGTCCCTTTTTACGTTAACCCCTGTTTCATAAATATTCAGCCTGGTATGGTCCTTTTTTATAGACCTGTTTTGCAAGTGGTGGTACTCTGAATGGAAAATATTTCTTTAGACATTCTTGAAAGAGTTTGCAAATCTCAATATGAAGAAGATGCTGATTTAACATAACATCAGTACCAGATGTTCCTCGAAACCAGGCTTGAGGTGAACTAGGAAAAAATGAGCCTTCCTTAGCCCAAAATTCCTTAGCATTCCTTAGCGTATACATGAAGGATGTATTGGGTTTTCACTCCATCTATTTCTTTCCACTTTTTATTGAAGACTTTGCATTGATGCAGGAGATGAAATAAAATGTAAACTATGTTAACCAAATGCATAAAGCATTGTTACATGTATGATTTAGTTTATAGATTTAAATTAATAAACGTAAACAAGCCTTTTTGTTCACTTTTTTTCTTTATTAGCCAACGTTTTTAGCATTAGCATTCTTATAATCACTTAAACAATGGTTTTAACAGTTTAGATTAATATAGGTTGCCCAGCGTGATTTACAAGTAACAGAAATGCAGCTTACTTACGCTTTTGTTTGCTTACACCTTAAAAGACCTTTGTTTCATTTGGTCTGTGTAGGAAACTATTTCGACATTGGTTCTACCTGATCGGACTGCCTACTGATGGAGTGAGACAGCTGGCCAGTACACAAACTCTCGTCAGTGATTAAATAAGATAAAATCAGAGTTTATTCTTAAATATTATTTTAGGGGAAAAAGCAGACCAGTGACTGTGATTACTAGTATTTGCTGCCATCTACTGGGCTGTCACACCAATAGCAATCTTGTGTCTACTGTCTGCTTTTAGTACATAGAGTGGTGCAAAAAGTACTTTTTCAGTTCCCCGTAGACTTCCTAATGGATTTCGGCCAAATACTATTTTACCCCACTGTATACATTATAGTTGTCTAACCTGTTGTTTCAAATAATCTGGCTTTTAATGTGTAAACATTGCTGTTCGTCTTTACGTTGCCCTTGGAGAACATACAACACGTCACATCACCAAATTTGTCTTTTGAACTGAATGCGTTTTTAAAAAGACCTAGATCCTGTCCCTGGCATGGCAAGCACAAGGTCAAGCCTGGAGAGGGTGCGGAAAGAAGACTAAAAATGTATTGAGACGAAGGCATCATTAGTGACTATCATCTGCATAGTAACCTCAGGAAGGACTTTTTCTTCTTATTAAGACATGAATGTTGCTCACATAGCACATTTACCTAGGACTGTGTGCTGGAGAGGTTAAACATACCATCATCACCTTGGATCCTCGAGTAATATATCATTTGTATGGTCTCCACATGGACTACTTTCCAAGGTAAAACATGACATTTAAAGTGTAAGGAGGTCGGCGATTACAGATAGGCTGATATGACTGTAGCTTTGTTCAGAGTAAGGTATTCCTTTTTAAAGAACATTGTGCATGGTCAAATATGTCAACTAAACTTAAACATAGTCGTTGCCAGCAAATAGTCAGAAAAGGACTTCCTCAAAGCTACATATTTTTATTGTGTTATATGTATGTGAAAAAAATTGCAAGCACAGTGATCACCAAGAGACAACCTGGGGGGTTCAAATCAAGGAAGCACCAAAGGGCTCCCATCTGGCCCTTGGGCAGTGTTCATATCCCCAGAAAAAAAAGTATGTTTATAAAGTCCCTTGTCTCCAGTTTAGAAATGTTTTTGGGAGCCTGATGATCTTGGGGTCCATGAAGATATAGATACAGGTCTCCAATTTACTGATATTTGGCAGAGTGAGTTTAAGCGGTCATATGTGAAGATCTCATACAGTTGCTGCGGAGCCATCCTCATCATCTGTGAGGCATTTGGATCCTCAGTTTGAAATTTCTCATCCTGGATTAAAACAAAACAAAAGTGTTGTGAGTAAATCATTTTTGTTACTTTGAGGAAGAATGTAATTTAGTCCAACCTCACTGCGCAGCTTGATGGTGACTGACTTAGTTCCATCATCCTCCTCCTCCTTCCCTGGCTAGCTCACTTGTGTACTTTTTGTCCATGTGCAAAAGGCCCTTTAAACACAGAAAACACACAAAAATGACTATTATATCAATGCAATGTATGCAGCAAAAGCTATACGGCTGCACTGATCTATCCATTCACCTTGGTGTGTGTCAAATGTTAAGTGACATGTTAGTTGTTGAACTGTAAATACATTTTCAGCTCATAGCATGTGGCCTCTAAATCGCCACCAGCACTCAAATGCTGCAGCAGACTTGGACAACCAGTGTCTACTTACACTCCTGAGGGCTGACTCCTGTCCAGTTGGAAGACTGCCGTGAAGCAGGTAAAGAGAATCTTCATGATGCTCGTGGTTTGTTGGTGTCACTGTAGCAAAACAAATAACATACAATATGCATTGTACAGCATACAAGCTTCATTATGTTCACTCACTTGAGCAACGGGCCAGTCGTTCAGCTGCTCCTGATGAAGATCCTTGATGTCTGAAGATGGGCTCCTGGATGCAGCAGTCACCTACAGCAGTGGTTCCCAACCTGGGGGGCTCAGCGCTTTGCCTGGTCAGAGGGTCAGGTCATAAAATATATTATTTGAGCAAAATAAATGGTCTAATATCATCAAATATGACTAAATAAGGACTACAAGTGCATTAAACACTCAAATGTCAGTGTATTTGTTTGAAATAAATACTTCATAGCAATTATTTTTATGTTTTGATACATTTGTGGGGGCCACAGTTTTGGACTGGGGAGGCGCGGCCTGACTACAGCACGCGCAAGGGGGGCTTCAAGGAAAAAAGGTTGGGAACCACTGACCTACAGGATCATCCATGCTGGGGCTAGTTGATTACCATTGCAGATTGTGCTATGTAGCAGACAAAATGTAAAAATTAATAAGTCATTCATTAAACTGAAATATGGGAAAAATTATTCGGTTATATTGTTATTCTTTGCCATGTACTGTTATTTTGTCTCCTTTATTATTCCCCTAATGTTTAATATTTTATTGTGATTTTTTCAAGTCAATGAGTGCTGACAGAGTAGTGTTTATTAGGCTACACTTCCAAACAACCATAAGACTGTAGCTCCTATTACACAGAAGACTCATGTATGTATGACCTTAAAAACACATTAGTTGTCTGTCAACATTAGGCATAAGCATTTTCATGGTCAAAAACGCAAGTGAGCAAAGTTAGCTCGCCTTGAGCCATTCTATCAAAACAAAGGCCCTTTGACAGATCGGAGCTAATGCTAACTAGCATTCCTATCCTGCACTGACACCTTCCCCATTGCAAAAAAAAACGTCTACTTCTTCGTTACATTGGAAGAGCACACCGCTTTTTATTTGTCAGCAGAAAACGACTTACCTGAGGCAGAAGTATCCTCCTGGTTTCATCCCAGAGACGATCGATGGTGCGTTGCTCTTGCCTTGCAGTGAAGGGTTTGGCTTGTTCCCATTGGCTGCAAAACCATCCATTTTACTGGCTGTCCAAACTTCAGGGTGGAGATCATTAGCATTTCTATTAAAATATATCAATACGCCGGTCGGCGTGTGGCGTAAAAGCGCCGTTTTATATGTTTACGTCGGTCGGCGTGTGGCGTAAAAAGCGGCGCTTTATTTTTTACGTCGGTCGGCGTGTGGCGTAAAAAGCGGCGTTTTATTTTGAAAATACGGCGTCAAAAGCGCCGCAAGAAAGTGGCGAGCATGACCACATCGGCCCACCATAGCCGCACAAGGTGACTCCGCGGCCTGTGCTGCAGAACGCAAGTGAGGTGATTGGTTGATCCTTTCAAACACACAACAAACTCCATCAGTCTCCCTCTTTGAAGTTATTTTTCATGAATATATTGTTCCTATGATTTAGTGCTTTTGTGTTTTCACTTTTTATGTTATTAAAAAAATGTTTAAAATAAACATAATGTAATGACCTCATGTTTTATGTTCTAGTTTGTTCAAGTTAAATGTACCCTGTGTTGTTAAACATTCTGGTTGTCATGACAACGGAGCGCAGGGTTGGTGTGGAACGACAGTTGAGTGACAGTTGAGTGTCAGTTGAGGTGCGCTGGAGACATTTTGGGGACTAAGAAAGTTGTGTGTTACTTTTGGCGTGGGTCACGGCCTACAGTGGCCCTTTTGTTCTGTTGCCACTATTAAATAGTACAAGAAATACTACGGAGTCGTTTTTCACCGGATCGCTACACTGGTGTCAGAAGTGTCGAGCCAACCTCCGTGTTACGTCTGGCAACTTCCAACTCAGAGATGTTTTCAACGGTTCGTTCAAAGATTAAACAGGAGCAAGCCGGGGATCTTCCAGATCAGTGGGACATAACTACTCCATTTTCGGCAACAGAGCACAGAGAACGGGTCAGGGACATGGCCAAACAGCTCGCAGCAGAAGCCGGTCTGAGTACCCCTCACAGCGCTGTACGAGAAGCCACCGTGAGCGCACAGAATGGGCAGGTCGCCAGGGGTGTGAATCCTGACGTCACCCCTCATGTTGAATTTTCTCCAGCACGGGCTATAAAAACCCCAAGATATGACGGCAAAGCGGACTGGGAAGCTTTTCACGCACAGTTTGAACTGTTGGCCCAGGCAGCCAGATGGTCTACAGAAGAAAAAGCCCTCCAACTGGCTATGTGTCTCACTGGGGATGCGCTCTCTAGTCTCCTGCTACTGAGCTCCGGAGACAGGCGCGACTATGGAGCTTTAGTTGATGCTTTAAAGAGGAGGTTTGGGCCCTGTTCCACAGCCAGTGTACTCCGCTCAGAACTGTGCAGCCGCCACCGCCGCCCTGGTGAACAGCTGAGAGCGCTCGCAAATGACATTGAGGGGCTTGTTCATCGCACCTATTCACATATGCCACCTGCTATACAGTCTGAGCTGGCACGAGACCACTTTCTGCAGGCTCTGTCACCCTCTGATCTCCGCATACAGACACTCCTGTCTCACCCTAAATCTCTACAAGAAGCGCTGGACCTGGCCACTGAGAGGGAACTGCTGGGCGCCCCTGTGGTGAAGGAGCCAGTGCAAGTAAACATGGCAAATGTTTCTGACCTCAGCACACCAGAAACCTCCGAGCTGGGTGAGCTTATTCAACTGGTGCGTGCAACCACATTAGAGAGGAGGCCGAGGCCCAGGCCACGGCGTCAGCTGATCTGTTGGAACTGCGGACTGCCTGGACATATGGCCCGTGACTGCCGCGGACCAAGACCAACACAGGGAAACGATCCGGGCACCGCATAATCGGGACATTGCGGGGCCCTGTAACACTGTCCCGACCTGGAAATGGAAATGTTGTGGTGGTGGGCCAAACTGTGACTGGGGATTGCTGGTATGTCCCAATACAGTGGGAAAGGTGAACTGCTCCGCACTGGTGGATACAGGCTCTTCAGCCACTCTTCTTAGACCAGATGTATTGGACTGTACATCTGTAATTGTGCCTACTTCTGTTCAGCTGCAAACTGTGACTGGTGAGAGGGCTCCCATGGTCGGGGAGACTACAGTAACTCTGGGAGTGGAAAGAACTCAGTTTATTGTCCGGTGTGGGTCGTGGATTTGGAGGATTGTATACTCGGCCTAGACACTTTGAAAGCTTTGGACTGTGTAATCGACACCAAAAGGGGCACTCTAATCTTCCCGGACAAACACACCATCCAGATGCACAAACAGCTGTCTAAAAAGAGTTGCCCTGTATCCCACACTCACCCTATGCCCATACTAGAGCCCCACTCAGACTGTGCCACTCATTTTGACCAGGAAAAAGCGCTGGAAGTTGTGAGAGCAGTATGGGATAAGAACTGTGATGGCTTGGATGAGCTGGAACGGGGCCAGCTTTGGCAATTGTTGTTAGAATTTAAAGACAGTTTCTCCATATCAGAGGACGATGTGGGCCAGACAAATCTCATCCAGCACAACATAGACACAGGAGATGCTTATCCGATCCGGATGAGACCACGGCGGCTTCCCCTGGCAAGACAGGCGGCTGCAGATAAGGCCTTGCAGGAAATGGAAAAGGCAGGACTTATTGAGCCCTCAACAAGCCCCTGGGCCGCCCCAGTTGTAATGGTTCCCAAGAAGCAAAAGACTGATTGGCGCTTCTGTGTGGACTATAGGCCCCTCAATAATGTGACCAAGAAGGATCCTTACCCTCTACCACGCGTCGATGAAGCCCTGGACTCCGTGGCAGGGTCGAAGTGGTTCTCGTCATTAGACCTACGGAGCGGTTACTGGCAAGTTCCCCTTGCTCCAGAGGACAGACCTAAGACAGCTTTCACCACCTCTAAGGGGTTATGGCAGTTCAAAGTTCTTCCTTTTGGTCTATGCAATGCCCCTGCGACTTTTGAGAGACTGATGGACAAGGTGCTGGCTGATGTTCCCCGCCAGGAGTGCGTTGTTTATCTGGATGACATCCTGGTGCATGGTGAGACCTTTTCATCTGCGTTGTCGGCACTCAGATGTGTCCTGGAGCGGGTTAGGGCAGCTGGACTCAAACTCCACCCCCAGAAATGCTGCTTCTTGAGACGCAAAGTCTCTTTCCTGGGCCACACGATTGGAGAGGGAGGAGTGAGCACTATGGAGGACAAGGTGCAAACCGTCAAAGACTGGCCTGTTCCTACATGCGTCTCAGACCTGAAGAGCTTCCTTGGCCTGGCCTCATATTATCGGCGATTTGTGAAGGGCTTCTCCTGCATTGCGGCACCCCTTTTCCACCTTCTTAAAAGGGAGAGACGTTTGTGTGGTCGGAGGAGTGCAGTGCTGCATTTGGAAAGTTACAGAACGCTCTGGTGAATGCCCCTATTCTCTCACCACCTGACCCTAACCTTCCCTTCATCCTTGACACTGATGCCAGTGGTGCTGGCTCTGGTGCTGTGCTTTCCCAGTTCGCTGCGGAGGGAGAGAGAGTGGTGGCGTACTACAGCAGGACATTTAACAAGGCAGAAAAACGCTACTGTGTCACCAGACGGGAGCTTCTGGCTGTAGTGAGCGCTATACGCCATTTCAAGTACTACCTGGGGGGCCTCCATTTCACCGTCAGAACGGACCACGCAGCCCTGCAATGGCTCATGTCTTTTAAAGAGCCGGAGGGTCAGCTGGCACGCTGGATTGAGGAGCTACAGGCCTACGACTTTACCGTGGTGCACAGACCGGGAGTGCGCCATGGCAACGCAGATGCTCTCTCTCGTCGGCCGTGCTATCCGAGTGACTGCCGCTACTGCACAAGGAAGGAGGCCCAGGAGAGCATGGAGCTAGGGGCAACAGTCAGGTGTGCAACTGTTGACTTGGGTGAACCAGCCTACAATGAACTAGTGGGAGTTGATGCTACTGAGTGGGCCCATCAACAGGAACAAGACTGTGAAATTAGTCCAGTGGTCACATGGCTGACCAACCAACGGCGGCCTAATTGGGATGAGATTGCTGCCCTTCCTCGTGCTACTAAAGGACTCTGGTCGATGTGGGAGGCCTTGCGCTTAAATGACGGGGTGCTACAAAGGGCTTGGAAAGACCCAAGAACAGGGGAAGTGAGGTGGCAGATCGTTGTGCCTAGGGCCTTACGGGAGACTGTTCTCACTGGCTGTCATGGAGCTACAGGCACTGGCCACTTTGGGGTCACAAAAACACTTCTCCGGCTGCGGAAAGGATTCTATTGGGGCCAACAGAGGAGGGATGTCGAAGACTACTGTCGACGATGTGACCGTTGCACATCCCACAAGGGACCCACTGACAGATCCAGGGCTCTCCTCCAACAGTTTCAAGCCGGCTGTCCCATGGAAAGGATCGGAATCGACATTCTCGGTCCGTTTCCGGAAACAGAAAAGGGCAACCGGTATGTTCTTGCCGCTATGGATTATTTTACGAAGTGGCCGGAAGCATACAGCCTTCCGGATCAAGAAGCAGAGACTGTAGTGAATGCATTGGTGGAGGGATTTTTTAGTCGGTTTGGGGTCCCGGAGGTTATACACACGGACCAAGGCCGGAATTTTGAGTCTCGTGTTTTTGCAGCTATGTGTAAAAAACTAGGCTCCCACAAGACCCGCACCACCCCTCTACACCCTCAAAGCGATGGACTGGTCGAAAGATTTAATCGTACCCTGGCACAGCAGCTGGCTATGGTCACAGCCAAGCACCAACGGGACTGGGACACACATTTGCCATTCGTGCTCATGGCTTATCGCTCAGCTACTCAGGATTCCACCAACTGTTCCCCTGCTCTTCTTATGCTGGGGCGAGAAATGAGGACGCCGGCAGAGATGATGATGGGACGACCACCGGATGCGCCTGCTACTCCACCTGGACCAGTGTATGCCAAAAGACTTCAAGACCGACTAGACTCTGCTCATGAATTTGCTAGGAAGCAACTTCAGAATGCAGCAGTAAGACAGAAGAGGAACTATGATGTGCATTCCAAGGGACGCCACTTTGCAGTGGGTGAGCAGGTATGGGTCTATAGCCCTCAGAGGAAGAAAGGCAGGTGCCCTAAACTGGACAGTGACTGGATTGGACCCTGCACTATTCTAGAGAGACTTGGAGAGGTTGTGTACAGGGTTCAGTTACCACCTAGAGGTCGCAAGGTGGCACTACACCGTGACAGACTGGCTCCTTACAACGGTGTGAGTGTTCCACAAGGTCAGGATCCTCCAAGAGACACTGATGTAGCCCCACCTGCTGCAGACTCCTCTAATTTGCCTAATGGAACTGTTACTCCCTTACCTTCTCCATCCCAGCGTCCAAGAAGAGCTCGTCGACCCCCTACATACCTGGGTGACTTTTATGTGCCCCTCGTGGGCGAGGAACTTTGATAAGGGGGAGTAGTGTAATGACCTCATGTTTTATGTTCTAGTTTGTTCAAGTTAAATGTACCCTGTGTTGTTAAACATTCTGGTTGTCATGACAACGGAGCGCAGGGTTGGTGTGGAACGACAGTTGAGTGACAGTTGAGTGTCAGTTGAGGTGCGCTGGAGACATTTTGGGGACTAAGAAAGTTGTGTGTTACTTTTGGCGTGGGTCACGGCCTACAGTGGCCCTTTTGTTCTGTTGCCACTATTAAATAGTACAAGAAATACTACGGAGTCGTTTTTCACCGGATCGCTACAATAATAACGTGAACGCAGAGGAGCTACGCGGAGGTTCGAACGATTCTGGCTTGCGTCAAGCAGACGGGGCTGCGGTGGGCGGGACCGGACGCTCGACTATAAATCAGCCTTGAGAGAGGGATACAGACCGCTTTATGACCGCAACACTGGAGGCCGCCATTGCTGTAGTACCTCCATATTATCGCTAGGCCCCCATTGAAAAGCATTGGACTTTAGACACGTTAAAACAACTTTAACGCCTGGTTTCAATTTTTTTTAACACCTTCTATATTCCTCCTGAGCAGTGGCGGACTGGCACCAAAAAGAGGCCCTGGCAATTTTAGCAGAGAGGCCACATTTGTCTTCAAAAGGCGGCCGCATCTCCGCTTTATTTATTTATTTAGCCTTTTTATATGGTTGTGCGCCACAAGTTGTGATGAGCGGCGAGCGAGCCGCTGGTGGTGCTGCCGCTTGCAGCCATTGCGCCAATAGGCGGCCGCTTCCTCGCTTTATTTAGCCTATTTATTTGTTTGTGATGCGGCCACAACAAGTGATGAGACCAGGCGGCCGCAGTGGCATTTGCCCACATTGCCCAATGGCCAGTCCGTCACTGCTCCTGAGATAACGCTGGGTTACTCACAAAAAGAAACCAGGCTCTCCTACTTAAAGAGCAACTAAACACCAAATCAAGTTTTTTTTTACTGATAAACTGTCTCAATGGGTGTCTCATAGTGTTGTCCACTGGTCCCTGACATTATTCTGACATTATAGCGCAAACGTGTTAAATCCTAACTTTGGCCTGAAAACGAATGGGTTGCGCCCCCTTCAGGGTAAACTCTGCTACTAAATTAGAATTTCCTGATTGGCTGGAGACGTGTCCACGGCCTCCACAGAACGTCATAAGCCGCACCAGCTCCACACATCGTCATCAGGTGCTGCCCATTGTCCTGCCCCTGTACCTGTGGTTTATAATCAAGTCCCTCCCATGTAATCTGTCTGCTGTGATTGTGCCAATGCAAAGGCCCACACACTCACCCCCGCATGTCACCCCCAAACCTCAGAGACCGCTTCTTTCGTGGTCATTTTTGACTTTTGTTTGTGGGTGGGGAAAGGCTTTGGCACGCCCGTTTAGGTACTCTTTAACGGAGGTTGGACTGTTAGCATCGGAGCTGCATGAGCTACACGTCACGCAAGGGCCGAGTCTACAGTGGCGATGCGGCTATTAGTAGTGTAAATGAATATTTTCAGTAATTGGTTAATTCTTCTATAACGTGATCGTCTTCCTCTTGAGGCTATTTTAAGGCTGGGCGCTATTAGTGCTACAGTGCCCTCTGGTGAATAATCGCAAGTAGCAAAAGCGCACCTAACAAAAATATGTTTCCATGGCAATGAGCTATTTTGTAGTATGGTCTCTTTTAAGCTATTCTACAGCCCCACAAGCTAATATGTGCATAAGAAAATGATAGCTTGATCTAATCCCATCATTTTAGTGTATTGATTAATATTTTTCTCCATATCATTGCATCCCTTGATCAGTATGGTATATTACCTAAATAATTATGAATTACTTATTCATCTTTTTTTACAAGCGGATACATTGAAACTGTGGGGTTATGTAGAGGGCAAGTACCATTCATTCTCACTTAGGTGCAAATTCTGCTCCTTCCTCTGATTTGTCCTGTTCTTTTGTGTCAAGGGGTCACTGCCTGCTCTGATCCAAATGCACAGCAGGAGGTCCATGTCGACACCTGTCTAGTATCTTCACAGAGGTGTTGGCTCACCCTTTAAGTATGTTTGTTGTTCAGATCTCTGTCTTGTGAGAAATATTTAACTTTATGCTCAACGACACACACTTCTCTCATCTACCTTGGACCAAATAGTCACACACTAAATTTTGACCAATAGTTTTGGACCACATTGATAGTCAGGCTTATGCAGTCTTGTTACGAGTAAAAAGCTTTGTAACTTTAAAGTCTCAGTAATCAGCTTTTAAAAAGCTTTTTATTGTCTGTCATATTTTTTACTTAATGTTCTATTCAAGTATCTCTACTTATTCTTTGTGGTTATGCAGAATATTCTTATGAATCTGTGATCAGTGGATAATAAATTAATTATAATTTCTGTAGTTACATTTTACCCTTTGCCTTTACCATTTTCATATCTATTGTGATCATTATGAACGTATTTACCTGTACTGGAATAATAAAGCAGTGTGATTTGAAAAAAAAAGTTTAATTTAACAAGGTATGTGCTCAATATAAGGCAAACTATTTACAAAACAAAAAAGCTGCACAGGCAAGAACATTTACAGAAATATTAAGGATTATAGACGTTACATAAGAATACAAAGGAATTGCTCTTTGTTTTGTTACCAAAAATATTATTATAAAAACAACAACAACTGTCTCAGTAAAGGTGCTTTTCAATCAATCAATCAAACTTGATTATAAAGCGCTTTTCATACCGAAAGGTATCAAAGTGCTTTACAGATTACAACATTTAAAACAATACTTTTGTTAGTTTAGCATGAGTGCTCTATTTACATCATAATTACAAAACAATGAGATCAATAAAGGCTCATCTTATCTTACAGATTGTCAATGTCCATTTGAAATTCTTCATGGATATTAAAGTGCTATTTACAGTATGATGTAGGAGGATAGATGTATATAATAAAGAGAAGAGCTATTTGTTTCATTACAATAAAATATCACAGGTATGATAATTAAAGTCAGTGCCTCAGTAAATGTACATGCGTTATTTCAAGTATGAGTGTTCTATTTACATAATATTTACAAAACTAAAAGTGCAACAATAAGTAATGACACAATACAAAACTACATAAACTATTTACAGGTTGTCAACATCCCGTTGGAATTCTTCATAATTAGTGTAAACTTTGGAAGAGTCTATTCCTTTGGATGAGGACATCATCTTCACTGGACAGAAGTTTCTCTTTTTATATTTTTTGTGTCCCTGTATAGACTGGCCACACAGCTTACACACAGGCAGACTGTACACACGGGACATTTTAGGGTCAATCTCACCACTGTCCTGGCTTTTAGCTTTCTTTTATATTGAGTCGATCGTGCCCAGGAGACATCTGTTGCCTTTGTGTTGCACTGCTGTGTGTCAGGGCAGAAGGAGCAGTGGAGGGACCGGCTCTCTCAGCGCTCTCCTTTGCAGATGTGGTGGATGTGACTGAAACTGGTTTGGAGGGGGCAGGGAGTATCCTCACTGGCGGGCGGTGAGTGTGTGTGGCAGCAGATAGAAGTGCCCGGCTTGGAGCAGAGGCTGTACAGGAGGAGGCAGGTGGCGCTGCTTGGCAAGAGGGGGCAGGGAGTATCCTCACATAGGTTTGCGGGCGGTGAGTGGTGTGTGTGGAGGCAGGTGGAAATGCCGGTGTTGGAGTAGAGAGCGTAGAGGAGGAGGCAGGTGACACTGAGGTAGCAGTGACTGGCGTGGAGGCAGGACGTAATATTACTGGATGAGCAGTTACTGTGGAGACACCAAGTTGTGGAGGAGCCGGCAAAGAAACGCCAGCAGGACGAGAAGGACCAGGCGGAGGCACACAGACAGCTGTGTGGACAGGCTGTGGTACTGTCACATCTTTCCTCACCTTCAGCACCTTGGTCCCTGCTGTGCTCGGGGTAGGGCTGAACTGCACCACGGGGTAATTTGGTAGAGGAAGAACATCTGGCTGGTGTGAGCAGGTGGCAAAACTGTGGCTGACACAGAGGATGTTTTGGTAGGTATGGCAGGCTGTCTGGTGGCATGGAGGTTCAGGAGCCTCTCCTGGGAGCGAATAAAGTCCGGACAGTTTTAATGTTAATCTTAGGAGAGGGATTCCTGCTTTTGACAGCACACTGTCCTCTACCAAAACAATGTGTTGAATCCTCTCATATGCCTTGAGGATGCTGGTCTTCTCTGGGCTGGTGGGGGACTGGGCAGGGCTACGCAGCCACAGCAACTTCATGAGCGTGTACATCAGCCGGTTGTTCTCAGCGCTGATGTCATGCTGAGCTGGTGCATAGCGCTTGGCCATTTTGAGCCTCTGGATCACTGCAGCATCGTCAAGGCTGTCTCTCTTGGTCCTACAGTACAGGCTGTTCCCCAGTGGCGCTGGTAGAGCTGGTTGAAGCGTTGCTGCTGTTTATCATGCTCCTCTACCGCGTTCCACAGTGCAATGATGGTGGACCTCTGCTCTGTGGAGAGGGACAGCTTGTCCTCCGCTTTTATCATATCCACCAGGGCAGAGCAGAACTTCTCCAGCTTTTCAAAGCCCGGGAGAGGATTTTGACTGCATACGTCCTCCTGTTGTAAAAAAATAAGTGTCACTGGAAATTGTGTTACATCATCTTTAGCCAAAGGCTAATACCAAGGTATTTTATTACATTTACTCAAATGTAATAACACTTACTTATGCAAGTTTTTAATTTAAGTAAAATACATTTTAACACAGTGCTATGTACTTCTGCTTGAGTAATATTACTTTAAGGTAACAATACATTTTGGCTACTCTCCTTTATAAACTGAATTCTACATATTACAGCTATACAGTAAAACAATTCTTACAAAAGCTGGGGCTGAGCACTGGATGTCACACTACTGGTCACTGTGAAGTGTGGTGGAGTCACATCCAGCGCTGGTATGTCCTCTGGGTCACTGACGTAGGCCTCATCAGGGTCGGGCTGGTCAGGCTGAATCACCTCCTCCTCTTCAGCGGGGCCTTCGCTCTCGATGTCCTTCAGCGAAAAGGCCTCCCCTGTGCTTTGGCTGAAGAGGTACTCCAGACCAAGCAGCTCCTTTGAGTTCACATCAGCTGGCAGCCTGAAGTTCTCTTCCACGGTCTCCCCAAAAAGGAGCTGGCATCGCGAGTTCAGGCGGTTGATGAGTGGGGCGGAGTATGACCGTAAGTGACGGCCTCTGCCACCAAACACGGCATCTGAACTGCGGTCTGAATTCCACCGCGCTATGCCACTGATCAGGTAAACCTGATAAGGCCGTGCTGCACAGCGGGGCCTAAAAACACAAACATAACATGTTAAATTATACAAAAACATATTTACATTCTTCCCAAATTCACCAAATAAGTTATCTTATTACCAGGGATCATGTGGGGAAGAGAGCGGTGGAAGCCCTCCAGGCTGTTGCTTCCCCTCAGGCACTTATAGAATGGGACATCCACTTTGTTAATTGTGGTTGTCCGTGCCACTCTGTACATTAGCATCTCAGGAGGATCCTGGATGCACTCCAGATGCCGCTGCTGTGCCGCCCACACTTGGCCAATGGCTCCTGTATTAACAGAGTTAATGTATTATGATATCTATTGTTTATTAAAACAACCAAACACAATTAATAACTTTGAAATACCTGGGGACTTGAAGAAGCTCACGCCGCTCTCGTCTAGGCCAGCAGGACCTTTGAGCTCATCAATGGTCTCCTGCACGAGCCGGAAGGTTTCCTGTGCCCCCTTGGTCACTCTCCTCACATGGTGTTTGAACTGCTTCCTGGAAATGTGGTGGCGTACAACCTCTTCGCTAGTCAAGCTGTTCAGGGCGGGGTTCTTCGCTCTGACTGCACTGATCAGGAGCTCGAGGTCATCCCGGTTGTACGCCATCACTGCCCCAGCTAGCGCAGACTTGAACATGGCGTACTTAGAGTGGGACTCTGAGCGGATGGCCGCGTCAAATCTGTGGATCCAGTGGAAGATGTCCAGCCGGACGACCATCCCACTGTCCACCCATGGCTGGAACATTGTCTCCACAGCTGAGGCACCCTGTGAGCGGCAGCACCCACGGTCCACGTACAGGATCTTGGGGGCCGGTTGATTGGCCAGCCGAAAGCGGTCCATCACGCCCTGGCACATGGGTCTGAGCTTCTCTGCAGACTCCTCGCATGTGAGCACAACGAGATTATTTGAGAATGCTCATTCCCAATGCTAGTGAACCATTCAGCTGATCTCTGGCCTACCCCACTCAACTTCTTCACTACCTGTGAAATGAAATAATTTTTGAAATGAAAATCAGTCCAGCAGTCAGATTACACTTATAGAATCCCACAATAGAAAAATAAGAAATTCTTTGAATATAAAATGTAACCAAAAGTAATAACAAACACTCATAAACATACCTTCTTAGTGGAGTCCATCTTTATAACAGTGCCAAATGTGGACAGGATCTGACTCCTGTAGTCCTGCACATTCGCCGCTTCAGAGAGTAAGAAGGCGTGCCGAAGTAGCCGCGCAGAGGGAAGCTCTCGTAGTGGTGGTGGAGCTTGAAACCTCTGTTGAAGAGCAGACACTATCCCCCCTTTGTCCGAGAGGGACACCAAAAGTGTGGTGTACAGGTCCTTTTGATGAAGATGCTCTTCAACGTGGTTTCCTGTACTTGGCGCCACACTTTGGACATGGTGTTGCCCTCTGTCCTGTCCCTTAGCAGCCGCACCACATTCTTGTCCTCACCGCGCCTAATTACAGACAGCAGAAAGTTCATGTTAATGCAGTGTGTAAGTATTTACAATACATTAATGCACTCAAGGGCAATGCTTACTTTCTGGTCAGCACAGCAGGGAAGAAGGCCTGGTGAGCCTCACTGAGCTGGGACAGGATGACAGAGTCCCATGCCAGCCAGCGACCCACTGTGCCCCCCTCTTTTTTAAAGGCTGACTTAGTGCAGGGCCCACAGCACAGCACCTCTGTGATCATGGAGTACCACCCAGAGATGTCACATATGTGACGCACCTATAGAACACACATCATTTAATTTAACACAACTAATAATTCAACAAATGAAAGGCAAAAATTCTGTACACTTAAGCAAGTGCACAAAAAGTGACTTACTCTTTGGTGGTATCCAGACTTAGAGAGATGCACGTTTTGCCCTGCCGCCACGCATTGGTCACCTCGAGGACACTTCAGAGAGCACCTCCACACTCCCACTGGACGCCACACAAACAGACGGCTCTGAAAAAAGACGCCTGCTGTGGGTAGAGCTCCCCGATAAACCCAGGAGCTTCTGGAGGGTGAAACCACATCCTGTCCGACCTCATGACCCGCCTGCGCTTCAGGCGTCCAGCGTTGTCCTTGTAGGTCTGGACAGGCGTGAAGAGCCCTCTCTCTGTGTCCTCCCTCAGCCACTGGAGATCAGCAGGAGGAATGCCTCCATTCTTTTCCCATGACCGCACCCATCCCTCAACCTCCACCTTAAAACAGTTACGAACAGAACATTTGTTTCAAACTAGTATATGACATATTATGATGTGAAACATTATACTTACAGGGGTGTCAGAGGGAGAGAGTTGGGACGCAGATGGTGTGACCTGGGGCAGCCGAGGGGTGCCGGAGGAAGAGGATGGGGTCCTGGATGCTGAAGCCTGTGGGGGCTGGCGCATGCTCTTGGATCCCTGGCAGGTGGACATTGCAGAGGGGAGGGATACTGTGGGCTCTCGGTGCTGGCTGGTCTCCGAAGTTTGATTGAGTGGCTGTGTCAAGGAAGGAGAAAGGCGGCGTGTGGCCTGTGGCTGCTCAGTCACAGGATCCTGGCACTGAAGCGATTCTGACACAAATAAAACACAATAAGAGTTTTATATTGCAACATATCCACTGAGTGTGTGAGAGTCTTGTATTTTTTGGGTAACCAACCTTCCACAGACAGGCATACAGAAACCAGCTCCTTGTCACTCTGCGTGTCTCCTGCCCATGACCCAGAGGCTTCGATGAGGACTTACTGACAGTGGTATGACACTGCTGAAAACAATGTCATGTTTATTTCAGTAATAAACAGTAATAGTTTGCTCAATTTGTATAGTGTTGTTGGACACAATCCTTACCTTTACTTTGTCAATAATATATATTTTAAATATCCTCATCTCGGAGCTGGGCATTTGTGCAGGGGGGCAGTTGATCCACCTGCACACAGACGCGTGTGCTGCCTTTATCCTTCCTGCCTGCTCCTCAGAAAAGTGAGCAGGATTGCCTTCAAGAGCAGCATAGGTCTGGTACAGCTCAAACATATCCTGGTAGGTGCATTCCTCAAAGCCCTTCTGTCCATAGATGCATAAATCTATATTTTCCGGCAGGTGACAGGAGATTGGAGGAAAGCTCCTGGCATATTCCCAGAGGAGATCTTTGAGCCACCCCTTATTAAGCTGTGTGCCACTGCCCCGGCGCACACTCTCATTCCTGTGCGTCTTCACCAAGCTGCAAAGAAATTATTCAAAAGATTAAAACAGAGCTAATTTTTTAACCCCGACTACACTTTGTGATTATACTATACCAACTGCTTTCCCTATTGAACAGCAGCATTACATAAACAACAATGAGCAGACATTGGAATTGTTTTACTTTATTATTTGCATGTTCTACCTTATAAATTGTAATTACAAAAAATCTCAGACTCTCATAAGCCAAGTGAAATATATACTACACTGTCATTACACACATTAAATCTACAAAATACAAAGACATGATTCAAACTTTCAAACTCTCTAGTTAAATTGAGATATAAACCTATCAAAGAGACTAGTGAGAGTAAAAAAGTTAGATGCAAGCCAAAATAGAAAACTAGTAATTTGGCCACTGTAGGCATGCAACCTATGGATTTGGAGCTTGTGGAAATTCTTTAGATGGACCAGTAATGTTCTGATTTGTTCTGGTCTAATCTGAAGCCAGTCTTCATTTAGACCTAAATAAATTCTGGCCTAGTAGTAATCATATTCACAGTAAACATACTTAACCAGGCCTAAATCGGGATTAAAACAGACCTAATCTGAACCAGGACTAATTAAGAGCTACAAGGAGCTGTACATTAGGACTAAACCAGGACTACCCCAGGTTTGAACAAAAACTAAGCCGGCTCTTCAAGATCAGAGTGTAATATATGAAGGAACATTTTGGCAGTATTTAATTACAGTAATCACCGTAAAGTAATAACACACTAACAATAACAAACTAAATATTTCAATTGTAGCAAAAGAACCTTAAGCTACATTTAAATTAGCAGTGACGACAAACAAAATATTTAATTTCACACTTACTACACCAAGTAGCCTACGTCGTTTTCCGCAAGCCAGCGGAAAGGCGCGTTGACATATTGTCCAAATGGGACAATCAGGCCCAAAACTCCCCGCTCTTGTACCTCCGGGCCTCGTCAGTTGGTGAAAGGACAGCTCGCTGCTGGTCGTGGGCACAGCCGAGTTTGAAACACGAATAACGGGGAGACAAGACATAATTAACTACGAAACAAAAACAGTGTAGGGAAAAAGCAGACACTAATAATAATAATAATAAAAATAATGGTGTAAAACAAGACTAAAAAAACACAAACTCTTCTCATAAGTAAACTGAATGATGTTCTACTAATCCGCTCAAAATCGCTGTAAATTCTTAGCCTGGCTAACGCCAGACTGCTGTGTGCGCTCGAATCCTTTCGAACTTCAACTTTCGAACAGTCTGGGGACCATGGCCGACATTTTTCCATGGATTTGGGCACCAATCACAGAACGAGGAGGGACGGTAAGACGATGACGCGCTATTTGACATACGGAAGCTTGTAGTTTGTTTAGGGATAAAAAAAAAAAATATATTTACGGATCCAACATGACAGCAGCAGACGCGATGCCATCTTTCGATCAAGCTTTAGAACGTGTTCTAAATAGTTTCGCTCAAAAGTTTACAGCAGGTACGTCATACGTCATCTGATACCATGATACGATTGGCTATGGCTACGTGCAGACGCATGAGAGACATTCGTAGCGCCCAATAAACGGCTATGGACAATCGTAAACCACACCTCTCCTACGAGAACATGAATTGGTGGTCCCCAGACTAATATCACTTGTAATTTTAGTCTGGCGTTAGCCAGGCTAGTCAATTCTAGCGATGACAATTAAATGGCGCTCCATCAGTACCTGAGCGCGAGGTGTAGGGGTCGTGGACTAGAGGAGCGCCACTTCTGATTGGGTGGTCTATGGTCGCTCCCTCCAATGACGAGAGTCGAAATCATAGACAGTTTGTGTAGCAAGACGAGCGGTGATATATTTTAGCAGGATTCAAATTAAATAAAACTAAAAGGACAACGCCACCGGAGAGAAGGCTCCGGACCTCTAGAAAGGCTCGTAGGTTCGTTCATTGATAGAGGACAGAAAATGTTCCAAAAGTATACATGATATTTATTTTATCACATTGTTTCCTTTAAAATCTTTCGTTCACATTTCCATTCTTTAAGATCTCGGGAATATCATTCAGTCCATAGTTTAACATTGTCTTTGTTTTTTTTTAAAAGAAAAGGTCCATATAAACCGGACAATAAAATAAGAAAACCAAGGGGTAAAACAAGGATAAAAACAAGGCAGCAGGAGAACACAAGCAGCAGGGACATGACCCAACCTCTCGACCTATAAATTAAAGATAATGTTAGACTGTAACATAAAAAGAAAGAAAATGACCGTAACGCTAGCTGACTCCTACCGTCGCACGCCTGCACGAGCTACACGGCCATTCCAGTGCTTCGATAGTGCTCACACCGCACCCCAGCAGACCCTGGACTGCCAACCGAGCAGAGCTTTGGACGCCATGTGATGGTGCGCTATGAAGCCCTCAACCATCCGCGACACTACAGAAGAGCTCGTATTAGCGGCCATACAGAGTACGAGATAATGAACGGTAAATAGCTGCAATATCTACCTGACAGAAGACGTACACACACCCTGAGCGCTCCCAGCCCAGCGCGGACCCAAGGCGGAAGTACGAAGAATAGCAGAGGACGAATGAACGAAGGGGAGGGGCTTTTATAGGATTTTAAGGGGTCGAGCGCCATCTGCTGATGTTCTGATGCTATATACTAATAATGAATATTAAATAAATAAGATCTACTAGCCTATTTTTAACAATAAAATTGGTAATGCCACATTTGCACGACCATAGACAGAAAGCCTCTTTTGTTTCGCAAATAAGCATGCACAACTAAAGTGACGCCCCTCCCCAAAGAGGAATAAAAAAAAAAACACATCACCACCGCGAACCCGTTCATATCGTTCACTGTAAAGACTCGTTCAAAAGAGCCGGATCGTTCATGACCGACACACATAGACTGTTAAAAAGAACACATCACTATTGGCGCCCGTCCTTTCGGCGCCCCTATGAAAGGCATATATTGCGTATGCCCTTTTTGTGCCACTGCTGCAGGTAACAGGTGACGCTTGTGCTCACTATTTGAGCCCAGTCCCGGATTGGTTAACAAGGCGTAAATGAACGCACGTGTAGATTGGATTACTTGAGTGCATGAAGCAGTGGGCGGGGCATCGCTGCTCGTGTACCGCGCTGTTCTCACTGGTTTTGACGCGCGTTAATCCTCATCTGCTCGCATTTGCAACGCTTCATACGCGGGGACATCTTTGCTTACATTTCGACGCGCGTCGAAGTACGTCTACATAGGGTTAACATGGAAGTTGGTGGCGTGTCAGCGTTTGGTCTGTACGCACCATTAGGCTCAGAGGAGCAACGGAGAAGTTTGAACGATTGTGGCTTGCGTCACTGCGGATGAAGTTGCGGTGGGCAGGACCGGCTGCTTGACTGTAAAAGGGCCTTTAGGCTTTCTAATAATTACTTTCTCATATTATTAATGACTCAATATTTCTTTGCTAATACTCCAACCTTTTAGCAAGACAAAAAGCTATTGAAATCTTGTTTTAAACGGGGTGAAAGAATATTAACGACATTATTGGTTTGTGTTAAAGAGGGGGTATTATGCTTTTTTCAATCACATAGCACCAGTCTATAGCATACTACAATGATGACGTAACCTTCTGTTGGTCTGTATATGCAGTAAATTAAAATAACTGCCTTGAATAAAATTGCTCTCTCAAAATGGCTGTACTGAACGTCTTGAAATAGGCCTCTGTCTCTTTAAGAAGCTTTCCGACACGCCCCCTTCAGCACACTGCTGTGGCATCTAAACAACACTACTGTGTGGGGAGGGGGCTCTGCTGAGCTGAGGAGCAGTGGTTGGTGGCTTGGCTGGTGACAAAAGGTCCAGAGGCGTCTTCAGGAGGTGGGGGCGTTCCTAGGAGGACTGAGGCATAGCTACACCTAAAATGGCTGCCGTCTAAGTTTTTACTGATTACTCAAAAATATGTGAATGAGCCAAGGCAACACTCCAGGCATGTGTTTAATGAGGGAATGACATAATAACATGATATAAAGCTTGAAAAAGTCCATTTTACATAATACCCCCCCTTTAAATTATCCAGAGTTTTGTAAATTTGCATATCTGTGGTACATCCTCATTGGCGTTGGTGTAAATGACACTACTGTATTCATTAATAAACTACTGCATCTGTTTTTGTTAGCATTCTCTTCCTATAGTAGCAGCAGCAGTAGTAGTGTAATATTGCCTTGTTGGTTATTTTAGTGCTATTATTAATTTTCTTCTATCCCAATATGAAAATGAAACAATTTTTAGAAAGTATACAAACTCTTTATGTAGTTATGAAGCAATTCAATACAAAAATCTTAAAAATTTACTTTTATTTGGCACACTAATCTCATGAAGTGAAACAGAAATTAAGGTTATCATTTTTGGGCATCATACCTACATTTGTTTTGTCACGTAACGTTATCAGCTGAATACTCAGCTGCTCAAATAAAAAATATTAATGAATGATTGTTTTGCATAAAAACAAAACTATATATACACACACACAAATCCTATGAATACATTTCATTTGTCACAATCATAGCAGTGTGGTTTGGAATCTTAATAAATCTCTGCTTATGGAAAGTCACAATAATTAGTTATGTGTTGCTATTTGCAAAAGCCTGGCTCTACAAAAGAACAACCACCTTGTATGAACACTATCAGCATCAGACAGTCATAATAAGGACTTTTTGTGCAATATTCCTTATATCCGATGTAATGTTTTCTATGTGACGCTGGGAAGCGGCACCAATATCCCCGACAGAGAAGTGTGGACATCAGGAGGAGCCTCTGGGCTTCAGGCTGGACCTGCAGAGATTCAGGAGCTTCATGTTAGTCAACAGGGTTTGACATTAGGAGCCAAACAAATGAGTGATTTACATTTTGACCCTTTTATTGTTTGTATTTTTCTGATTTTTAAACTGTGTCGTGAAGCACTTTGTGGCTCTTGTTTGAAAGGTGCTACAAATAAAGATGAAGGCTGCATCCGAAACCATTACATTGTAGCCACTAAGTACTAACACTAGCTACTAATCCTTAACCTTTCATGGGGTCAACTGTTAGATCTCTATGCAGTTAGTGAACTTCTGCTTCAGCAGCATTTGCCCAATTCGACCGTCCTTACCCAGGGGAAGGGAAGTGACATCACCAACAGCTGTTGTTGTCTTCTTTAAAGTTCAGTGCAGGCCAAACAAAAGCGCATACCGCCACCTACTGTATATTGTCCAACAACAACATAGTGTCCAAATAAAGACATTTAAGGTGGGAAAAAAAAGAAAAGAAAGAAGAGAAACATCCAAATGATCCTTCACATTTCCCTTTATTTATCTCAACAGCTGTTTCATAAAGCTACAGTATGCAAATTAACCATGTGGCTTAGGTTTCTACTAAATGAAAACAAAAGCACAAACTACTTACTTACTTACTTACTGAGAAGGCTCTTTAAAACCATGTGACTGTGCTGTGGTGACTCTAACATGTATTTTGTCACTTTTATAAAGTTTGGCTTGTGCAGAATCTTATTTTTTATTTTTATTTTTAATCAAATGTGCACCTGTCAATCAACAGTGGTTGCGCATGAATCACTCGAGGGTGGGGGCGAGATTGCCGCAGTGGCTTATGGGATGGCACATAGCTCCTAATCGCCAGTAAGTTAGCATCAGAGGTCCCTATGCTAAAGTGGCTATGATAGTTAGCAAACAGGCCACTTCCCCTAACTCCTTCCTAACTGGCAGACCAATTCGGACGCATCTTATCATGGTGGACGCTGACGCACATCCGGTTTGGCGTAAGACCTCTTACCAATTTAGTGGTTTCGGATGCAGCATACGTACTCAAATAACATAGTGTGGCGAGAAAGAAGGAGACACAAGCGGCTGCAAGTGAGTCATGTTTATTCTTTCTGTGCCAACTTAACAAATGGCTGAAATCAGGACGAACATAACATCAAGGGCACAGACACGCCCCCAAACCCCCAAACCCGCTGGGTGAGAGGCACCTCCCCAACACGCACACCACAATAGTAGTAAACTTACCAAGTACATGAAATGCTGCTAGTATTTATTCAATTAATCTAACAATTACGGTTAATAGTGCCATTATTTAATTTTTATAAATTAGCTTCTTACAGTAAAATGTTTTCATTCGTTTTCATTTGCTGTCGTCGTTGTCCAATGCTATAAACACATGATATATCTATCATACATTTCGTATTTAGTTTTGGGCTAAATACTTAGAGAAACATAAACTTACTTGAGGTGTTTGTTAGTTCGCGTTTATCCTTGTTTTTAGTCCAGTCCGTCCTGTTTTGCTCAGACCAAACACACGGGGAAGACCTCTGCTCGTTCATGAGTCTTCACGCACACGCTCGCGCACGTCTACAGCACTGGTGACGTCACGTCATTGGAAAACGTTTTAAAAATAATTTTTGATGACTTACAATTTACGAAGAAAAAAAGTCCATGTCCTAAAAATAGTAATTTTAAAGAAATATATTTGCCTTAGTCTGAAACTCCAGATGCCCCGTGGACCATTTTACAGGCTGCTCCTTTTACATGGTTGTCTATGGCGAAAAAGGCTTTTGAGCCGTATGCTGCAATACCACGGCCTGCCACTAGCACAACTCATTTCAGAGGAAAGGGGGTTGACCCCCCCACTGGGCCCCTCCCATAAAGAAGCGGTTCTTCCGCGGAGAGTTTCACCGTAGCTTCAGCTGCAGAAACGGTCAGACCTTTTCTTTCCCTCGCTTTGGATTTTACCAGCGATAGGAGGTGGGTGATATATGCTGCCATTTTCGTGATTTCAGCAGTTTTTTTGTCACTTGTGGAAGAGGTACGTAGAGGTTTCTTGGGCATGCGCAGTTTGTTTTCATAGCTAACTTTGATCATTGTTTATGCATATTTATATTTTTAAGATATTTAAAAAAAAATCATTTAAAATATCAAACAAACATCTGAGGTTTGTGTTAAATCTATTAACTATTAATAGCCTCTGAAGTTAGCAATGTTTTGAAATAAAGGCTGTTTCATAAGTTTAGTTTGGGGTCAAGTCAGTTTAAAGTCCACTTTTGTCATATGTGTAATGTCCCAAGGTCTGCCTTAGCTTTTCACTGTTAGCCACCTCATCTTTTCCTATTTACTCATAATAATAAACCATAATCATTTGTTTCTCACCATCTGTACAATGTTACAAACAAACAAAACATTCAAATGTAAAGAGTCATGTGTATAGTTTATTTATTTTCTTTATTTAAATGGAACAGTACATGAATTAACATATGGAATATGTAAATGTATCAGATTTAGACAGTGAGTTATTAAAATAGATCCATGCAGGGTGCACACAGGGGGGACAGGACAGGGAGAGGAGACAACGGGGACACAACTTAAATGTATTTCTATGGACAGAACGCAGAAAGCATGTAGTGATGGCTATCAATAAAAAAATCTTGAATCAATCAGAGAATGAGGACAGCAGCCGCTTCATGTTCAATAAATACCCTCTGAATTCAATTGACATCGATATTTCCCTCTATGGAGTTTGTTATCACAAAAAAACAATCACACGGCCTGATTAAGCTTCTGTTGCTTCATTCATGTAACTTTTCCTCCTCTCCCTCTCTCTCCCTCGCGCAAGAGGGGAGAAAAACACAATTGAAAGAGGTGTTTTCCTTCAACGCGATCTCCTCTGTAACCGTGTTTATTATTTCATTAGACCTTTTATTTCTCAAACTTGTTGCCTTATGCTCAATTTGAGCTCTCGTGGGGGGTGGAGATGACCGGGGCGGACTGAGGAGGAGACAGTGTGTGGTGATGTCGCTGCAGAGCGGAGTGGAGCTGAGTGAACAGGTGGAAGATGTGAGTGACGGGGCTCCTGTAGCCGCCTCGTCACTCACGGACCCCGCGCGCCTTTTTCTCTCCTATGGCCCGGGACAGTGGTGGCGCTGGGAGCGTTCGGGCCGTTTCCCCACAGCCGCGCTCTGAAACCGTTTCCCCCGCAGGCCGCGCTCACGTCCCGCGGTCGTGCATTCACAAACTGTCCCTCTGCCAATCCTACACTCCTCTCTGCCCCACTCCAGCAGCAAAAATAAGCATGCACAACTAAAGTGACGCTCTCCCTCAAAGAGGAATAAAAAAAATACTTCACCTCCGCGAACCTGTTCATATCGTTCACTGTAAAGACTCGTTCAAAAGAGCCGGATCGTTCGCGACCGACACCCGTCCTTTCGGCGCCCCTATGCAAGGCATATATTGCGTGCAGGGTTGCCAGGTCGCGGTTAAACCGCGGAATTGGGCGGTTTTAAAGCAGGTGAAAAAATTTGTCCGCGTTTTTTTGCCTTGCTGTTTTCAATGTAAAATTGGCTATTTCTGTCTTATTTTTTGATCAAAATCACTATTTCGAATGACAAACTCTCAATCCAAGGCTCTTTGAGCTGCTTGTTCAATAAGAGAGGGAGAAAGGGGTGGTTTCTCATCATGCGGGAGCACATGGGCTCTGTTTACTGGTAAACAATATTGAAAATTCCAGCCGCGCCATATGTCTGCGGTTTTTCAGATATTTTTGGGCGGATTTGGCTGCCCAGACCTGGCAACCCTGATTGCGTACCCATCAATGGCCGCTGGCTGCTCTGCTTTACGACCGCAACACTGGAGGCCGCCATTGCTCCGCCATTGCTCTAGTACCTCCATATAGCCGCTAGTCTCACATTGAAAAGCATTGGACACGTTAAAACAACTTTAACGCCTGGTTTCTATTTTTTAAACACTTTCTATGGCTACATATTCCTCCTGAGATAACGCTGGGTTAGTCACAATTAAAGAAACCAGGCTGGTTTTCCAAAGAAATATTTTTGAAATCTCATACTAATGAGGGTCGGACTGTGACTGAAGTCCACTTTTGCCATAATATGTGTAATGTTTAACAGATCGGAGCAGTCCCAAGGTCTGCCTTAGCTTTTCACTGTTAGCCACCTCATCTTTTCCTATTTACTCATAATAATAAACCATAATCATTTGTTTCTCACCATCTGTACAATGTTACAAACAAACAAAACATTCAAATGTAAAGGGTCATGGGTATAGTTTATTTATTATTTATTTAAATAGGGACAGTACATTAATTAACATATGAAATATGTAAATGCCTCCACTTAACCTCCTGTTTAGCCCCTCTTAGCCTCCTGTTTAGCCTCCTCTTAGCTTCTGTTTAGCCTCCACTTAGCCTCCTGTTTAGCCTCCTCTTAGCCTTCTGTTTAGCCTCCACTTAGCCTCCTGTTTAGCCTCCTCTTAGCCTCCTGTTTAGCCTCCTCTTAGCCTCCTGTTTAGCCTCCACTTAGCCTCCTGTTTAGCCTCCTCTTAGCCTTCTGTTTAGCCCCCACTTAGCCTCCTGTTTAGCCGCCTCTTAGCCTCCTGTTTAGCCGCCTCTTAGCCCTCCTGTTTAGCCCCACTTAGCCTCCTGTTTAGCCGCCTCTTAGCCTTCTGTTTTAGCCTCCTCTTAGCCTTCCGTTTAGCCTCCTCTTAGCCTCCGTTTAGCCTCCTCTTAGCCTTCTGTTTAGCCGCTCTTAGCCTCCTGTTTAGCCTCCTCTTAGCCTTCTGTTTAGCCTCCTCTTAGTCTCCTGTTTTAGCCTCCTCTTAGCCTTCTGTTTAGCCCCCTAGCCTCCTGTTTAGCCCCACTTAGCCTCCTGTTTAGCCGCCTCTTAGCCTTCTGTTTAGCCTCCTCTTTAGCCTCCTGTTTAGCCCTCCTCTTAGCCTTCTGTTTAGCCGCCTCTTAGCCTCCTGCTTAGCCTCCTGTTTAGCCTCCTCTTAGCCTTCTGTTTAGCCTCCTCTTAGCCTTCTGTTTAGCCGCCTCTTAGCCTCTGTTAGCCTCCTCTTAGCCTTCTGTTTAGCCGCCTCTTAGCCTTCTGTTTAGCCGCCTCTTAGCCTCCTGTTTAGCCGCCTCTTAGCCTTCTGTTTAGCCTCCACTTAGCCTTCTGTTTAGCCTCCTCTTAGCCTTCTGTTTAGCCTCCTCTTAGCCTTTTGTTTAGCCTCCTCTTAGCCTTCTGTTTAGCCTCCTCTTAGCCTCCTGTTTAGCCGCCTCTTAGCCTCCTGTTTAGCCACCTCTTAGCCTCCTGTTAGCCTCCTCTTAGCTTTCTGTTTAGCCTCCACTTAGCCTCCTGTGGTGTTTGTGTGCGTGTGTTAGGAGCGCGGGCACAGATGGCGCTCCGTGTGGCGGTGATCGGAGCGGGCGCGGCGGGTCTCTGTGTGGCGCGGCACGTTCTGTCTAAACCCCAAACCTTCTCTGCTCCCGTGGTGTTCGAGTCCCGACCAACCATCGGAGGGACCTGGGTCTACGAGGAATGCACCGGCAACCATGACAACGGGCCACCGATTCATAGCAGCATGTACCGAGACTTACGGTAATCCTCTGCCCCTTCTGGCCTCTCCTCTTCCTCTGCACCCTCCCGCTTCCTCCTCTGCACTGCCTGACCCTCTCCTCTTCACCTTCTGACCCTCTCCACCTCCTCTGCATCCTCTGACCCTCTCCTCCTCCTCTGCATCCTCTGCCCCTCTCCTCCTCCTCTGCATCCTGTGAACCTCTCCTCCTCCTCTGCTCCCTCTACCCCTCTCCTCCTCCTCTGCATCCTCTGCCCTCTCCTCCTCCTCTGCATCCTCTGCCCCTCTCCTCCTCCTCTGCATCCTCTGACCCTCTCCTCCTCTGCTCCCTGCCCTCTCCTCCTCCCTGCATCCTCTGCCCCTCTCCTCCTCCTCTGCATCCTCTGACCCTCTCCTCCTCCTCTGCATCCTCTGACCCTCTCCTCCTCCTCTGCATCCTCTGACCTCTCCTCCTCCTCTGCATCCTCTGACCCTCTCCCTCCTCCTCTTCACCTCTGACCCTCTCCTCCTCTACCTCTGCATCCTCCTGAACCTCTCCCTCCTCTCTCTGCTCCTCTAACCCCTCTCCCTCCTCCTCTGCATCCTCTGACCCTCTCCTCCTCCTCTGCATCCTCTGCCCCTCTCCTCCTCCTCTGCATCCTCTGAACCTCTCCTCCTCCTCTGCTCCCTCTACCCTCTCCTCCTCCTCTGCATCCTCTGACCCTCTCCTCCTCCTCTGCATCCTCTGACCCTCTCCTCCTCCTCTTCACCTTCTGACCCTCTCCTCCTCTGCATCCTCTGCCCCTCTCCTCCTCCTCTGCATCCTCTGAACCTCTCTCCTCTCTCCTCTGCTCCCTCTACCCCTCTCCTCCTCCTCTGCATCCTCTGCCCCCCCTCCTCCTCCTCTCCTCCTCCTGCCATCCTCTGACCCTCTCCTCCTCCTCTGCATCCTCTGCCCCTCTCCTCCTCCTCTGCATCCTCTGCCCCTCTCCTCCTCCTCCTCTGCCCTCCCTCCTCCCCTCCCCCCCTCTCCTCCTCCTCTGCATCCTCTGCCCTCTCCTCCTCCTCTGCATCCTCTGACCTCTCTCCTCCTCCCCTCTCCCTCTCCTCCTCTGCATCCTCTGCCCTCTCCTCCTCCTCTGCATCCTCTGACCCTCTCCTTCTCCTCTGCATCCTCTCCCCTCTCCTCCTCCTCTGACCCTCTCCTCCTCCTCTGACCCTCTCCTCCTCCTCTGACCCTCTCCTCCTCCTCTGCATCCTCTGACCCTCTCCTTCTCCTCTGCATCCTCTACCCCTCTCCTCCTCCCTCTGCCCCTCTCCTCCTCCTCTGCCCCCTCTCCTCCTCCTCTGACCCTCTCCTCCTCCTCTGCATCCTCTGCCCCTCTCCTCCTCCTCTGCATCCTCTGCCCCTCTCCTCCTCCTCTGCATCCTCTGACCCTCTCCCTCCTCCTCTTCACCTTCTGACCCTCTCCTCCTCTGCATCCTCTGCCCCTCTCCTCCTCCTCTGCATCCTGTGAACCTCTCCTCCTCCTCTGCATCCTCTGCCCCTCTCCTCCTCCTCTGCATCCTCTGCCCCTCTCCTCCTCCTCTGCATCCTCTGCCCTCTCCTCCTCCTCTGCATCCTCTGACCCTCTCCTCCTCTGCATCCTCTGACCCTCTCCTCCTCCTCTTCACCTTCTGACCTCTCCTCCTCCTCTGCATCCTCTGCCCCTCTCCTCCTCCTCTGCATCCTCTGACCCTCTCCTCCTCCTCTTCACCTTCTGACCCTCTCCTCCTCCTCTGCATCCTCTGCCCCTCTCCTCCTCCTCTGCATCCTCTGACCCTCTCCTCCTCCTCTGCATCCTCTGACCCTCTCCCTCCTCCTCTGCATCCTCTGAACCTCTCCTCCTCCTCTGCTCCCTCTACCCCTCTCCTCCTCCTCTGCATCCTCTGACCCTCTCCTCCTCTCTGCATCCTCTGACCCTCTCCTCCTCCTCTGCATCCTCTGACCCTCTCCTCCTCCTCTGCATCCTCTGCCCCTCTCCTCCTCCTCTGCATCCTCTGCCCTCTCCTCCTCCTCTGCATCCTCTGCCCTCTCCTCCTCCTCTGCATCCTCTGAACCTCTCCTCCTCCTCTGCTCCCTCTACCCCTCTCCTCCTCCTCTGCATCCTCTGACCTCTCCTCCTCCTCTGCATCTTCCCTCTCTGCTCCTCTCCCTCCTTCTCCTCTGCATCCTCTACCCTCTCCTCCTCCTCTGCATCCTCTGACCCTCTCCTCCTCTGCATCCTCTCCCTCTCCTCTCCTCTGCCCCTCTCTCCCCTCTGCATCCTCTGACCCTCCTCCTCCTCCTCTGCATCCTCTGCCCTCTCCTCCTCCTCTGCATCCTCTGACCTCTCCTCCTCCTCTGCTCCTCTCTCCTCCTCCTCTGCATCCTCTGACCCTCTCCTCCTCCTCTGCATCCTCTGACCCTCTCCTCCTCCTCTTCACCTTCTGACCCTCTCCTCCTCCTCTGCATCTCTGAACCTCTCCTCCTCCTCTGCTCCCTCTACCCCTCTCCTCCTCCTCTGCATCCTCTGACCCTCTCCTCCTCCTCTGCATCCTCTGCCCCTCTCCTCCTCCTCTGCATCCTCTGAACCTCTCCTCCTCCTCTGCTCCTCTACCCCTCTCCTCCTCCTCTGCATCCTCTGACCCTCTCCTCCTCCTCTGCATCCTCTGACCCTCTCCTCCTCCTCTTCACCTTCTGACCCTCTCCTCCTCTGCATCCTCTGCCCTCTCCTCCTCCTCTGCATCCTCTGAACCTCTCCTCCTCCTCTGCTCCCTCTACCCCTCTCCTCCTCCTCTGCATCCTCTGCCCCTCTCCTCCTCCTCTGCATCCTCTGACCCTCTCCCTCCCTCTCCCTCCTGCATCCTCTGCCCCTCTCCTCCTCCTCTGCATCCTCTGCCCCTCTCCTCCTCCTCTGCATCCTCTGACCCTCTCCTCCTCCTCTGCATCCTCTGACCCTCTCCTCCTCCTCTGCATCCTCTACCCCTCTCCTCCTCCTCTGCATCCTCTGACCTCTCCTTCTCCTCTGCATCCTCTACCCCTCTCCTCCTCCTCTGACCCTCTCCTCCTCCTCTGACCCTCTCCTCCTCCTCTGACCCTCTCCTCCTCCTCTGCATCCTCTGACCCTCTCCTTCTCCTCTGCATCCTCTACCCCTCTCCTCCTCCTCTGCCCCTCTCCTCCTCCTCTGCCCCTCTCCTCCTCCTCTGACCCTCTCCTCCTCCTCTGCATCCTCTGCCCCCTCTCCTCCTCCTCTGCATCCTCTGCCCCTCTCCTCCTCCTCTGCATCCTCTGACCCTCTCCTCCTCCTCTTCACCCTTCTGACCCTCTCCTCTCCTCTGCATCCTCTGCCCCTCCCTCCTCCTCTCCACCTCTCCCCCCCCCCCCCCCCCCCCCCCCCCCCCCCCCCCCCCCCCCCCCCTCTCCTCCCTCCTCTGCATCCTCTGACCCTCCCTTCTCCCTCTCCCTCCCTCCTCTGCATCCTCTGACCCTCTCCTCCTCCTCTGCATCCTCTGACCCCTCCTCCTCCTCCCCCTCCCCTCTGCATCCTCTGCCCCTCTCCTCCTCCTCTGCATCCTCTGACCCTCTCCTCCTCCTCTGCATCCTCTGACCCTCTTTCCTCCTCCTCTGCATCCTCTGAACCTCTCCTCCTCCTCTGCTCCCTCTACCCCTCTCCTCCTCCTCTGCATCCTCTGACCCTCTCCTCCTCCTCTGCATCCTCTGAACCTCTCCTCCTCCTCTGCATCCTCTGACCCTCTCCTCCTCCTCTGCATCCTCTGCCCCTCTCCTCCTCCTCTGCATCCTCTGCCCCTCTCCTCCTCCTCTGCATCCTCTGCCCCTCTCCTCCTCCTCTGCATCCTCTGAACCTCTCCTCCTCCTCTGCTCCCTCTACCCCTCTCCTCCTCCTCTGCATCCTCTGACCCTCTCCTCCTCCTCTGCATCCTCTACCCTCTCCTCCTCCTCTGCATCCTCTGACCCTCTCCTTCTCCTCTGCATCCTCTACCCCTCTCCTCCTCCTCTGCCCTCTCCTCCTCCTCTGACCCTCTCCTCCTCCTCTGCATCCTCTGCCCCTCTCCTCCTCCTCTGCATCCTCTGCCCCTCTCCTCCTCCTCTGAATCCTCTGACCCTCTCCTCCTCCTCTGCTCCCTCTGACCCTCTCCTCCTCCTCTGCTCCCTCTGACCCTCTCCTCCTCCTCTGCATCCTCTGCCCTCCCTCCTCCTCCTCCTCCTCTGACCCTCTCCTCCTCCTCTGCTCCCTCTGACCTCTCCTGTGATTTAGGACCAATCTTCCCAAGAGGTGATGATGTTCCCAGATCTCCCGTTTGATCCGGAGCTGGACAGTTTCATCCCGCATCAGGAAGTACTACGGTATCTGGAGAAATACTGCAAGTTCTTCAAAATATCGCCGCACATCAGAGTAAGTGTACTGCCCAGTACTTTACAAAAGAACATTAAGAGCATTAAAGGTCCTATATCATGCAAAATCGACTTTTTGGAGCTTTTAGCCATGTTGTTATGCTATTTCCTTATCAAAAACACCCCCAGAGCGGTTTTTGGCTTCATTCACGCAGTTCTAAGTAATCCTCCTGAATCCTGCTCTCTGAGCAGCTGCTCCACCCTCTCCTGGTAAACGACTGAGCTGTTCAGTTGTGTCGTCACAGCGGAACGGAAGTGCTCTACGTCTGTAATGTAATGCCTTACGGCCTGATTTGTATTTATAAACTTTTTTTTTTTTTTTTTTTTTTGAAAAAAAAAAAAAAAAAAAAAAAGCAACTCTCCGACGCGTCTGTGCTGTCCCACGACGCTAATCAAGCGCACCCACGGCTGGAGGAGCCATGGATCTGAGCATAAGTGTTGTTTTTGAAGACTGAGCTCTTTCTAACCTACTCTGGACACGCCTGTTCTTTTTTCTTACCGATAATGTCACGGATGCGCGTTTGGCTACGAGAGGAACAGGACTTTTCAACCTTCCTAAAGAAGAGTGCACTCGCCAGAAGTTGGAATTTCTTTCCGGGATTAAGCTAGCTACTATATCAACCAACCTGATGGATGCTTGGTAAACCTTGGCCAGAATCAAAGTGGATTAACTTTTATAACCAACACGAGGGCCATAACGTAAACACCGACGATGGGGAGGCCATGCTGAGCGGTGAGTCAATCAAACGCGTGTTAGCGTGTGTGTTAGCCATTTATGAAACTGTGTTGCACGTGTCAACTCCTTATAACTGCATTATGTGAAGTAACTTCACTTTTTGCAGCAATATTTATATTTATAATACTGCAAATGTGGAATGAGCGGAGAGAGGGGCGGAGTTAACTGAATCGAAGCGTCTTGTCTTCCGGGTAGGGAAAATACCCCCAAAAATACTTATATTTCTCTCAAAAATGAGTACTCCATAGTGATAGAGGTACAATATATCATATATATGCCTATACTTTACTTTGGAATGGCTAAAATAGCATGATACAGATCCTTTAAAAGTCTGTAATTTAATTGTGCCACAGTCATGGCCTGAGATGTCGTTCAAAGCTTTACATATTAAATAAGTAACCCTCACCAAACCAGCACTCCATCAATTGCATGTTTTGTTGGAATTTTCGGTCAATTATTTGTTATTAGAAGTTGCCTAATTATTCAAATGTACTAAGAATATCTAAACTTTACTTAATTTCTCTGCTTAATCTAATGCTTTCACATATAGACCAGAGTGTGATCATGATACTAACATTTCAATGTCAATTTCGATACTGAAAAGAACGATTTCGATATCACGGCAAAAAAATAAAATAAATCCCCTTTTGAAAAATGTATCAATTAAACCATATAATAGTTTATATGTTTTAGAAAAATCTTTGTACACTCATTCAATAAAATGCAACACTTTTGTTACCGCTCTCATTTTTCATGGGGTGAACTCAAAGACATATAACAATCGACACATTTCTCCCTAATATTGTTCCCAAATCCATCTAAATCTGAGCACTTCTCCATCCCCCCTCACAGGTGTCGCATATCGGGATGGGTGTGTCTTAAATAGTAAATGGTCTCGACTTATATAGCGCTTTTACCCAAAACACTTTACATCAAGGAACCACTCACCCATTCACGCTCTCATTCATACACCAATGTGCGCAGACACTGGAGACGAGGTGGTAAAGTGTCTTGCCCACGGACACATTCGAACCGCAAACCTACTCATCACGAGACACTGTTGCCTTAGGCTGTCTACAATAAAAGGACACTGTAATGCGCAGTGCAACACATCTCCTTCATATAGTTGATCAAGTCACATCATCCGATCTCACGCTCCATCCGTCCCTCACACGCGAACAATACCCAAAGATACTTGAACTCCTCCGCTTGAGGCAAGGACTCTCCACCGTCCTGGAGAAGGAAAGTTACCTTTTTCCGATGGAGAACCATGGAGCATTTGGAGGCTGCAAACCGCCCCAGTGCAGCTGAAGGTCAAACAGAACAACATCATCTGCAAACAGCGGAGATGAGATCCTAAGGTTCCCAAACCTGGCCCCTGGCTGTGTCTACAAATTATGTTCATAAAAGTGATGAACAGAATTAGTGACAAAGGGCAGCCCTGGCGGAGACCAACACTTTTAATAGTTTTACAAATACCAGATCACATAGGACAGTACCACAGTAGAAAGTGTGTTACATCAACTGTTTATGTATTTCAGTTTAATACAGCGGTGGAGCGAGTGCGGCCGGTCGTCAAGGAGACTGGAAACAGGAAGTTGGGAACAGAGTGGGAAGTGACCTCATTGGACGGTGTCGGGTCGGACCGGAAGGAGATATTCGACGCAGTGTTTGTCTGTTCTGGGTAAAAACGGTTAGAATTCATTTCAATTCAAGCACATGAGTCAACTCAATAACACAGAGTGGTTAACTAATTTACAGACACTTTTCACAGAATCACACGAGTTTGATGACGGAATGCTACCTTTGGGCCAAATCGGATAGGCCAATTGAGAGGCAACGGAGCCTTTCTTTGATTGGCTCATTTGATTTTTTTTTTAACAAGCCAGACAACTTATTGTCTTTGGCTAAATTTGCTCAGAGTTAGACTTTTTGATTAAAATCACTAATGCCTTTGAGTAACTTTTCAAATGCGTGTCATGTCAATAAAACGTTGTGCCACAATTAATGAAAAGAGGCAACAACTGCTTTAACTGCTTTAAGAACCATTTTCTTCCAAGTCCAAAACTTGTAGTCTCTGCTCTGCTCGTATGAGGTTTTCTAGTTTTGTTTGTGCCTAAAAAACCTCTTAAGGGTCGGGTCAAATGCAGTGGACACATTTTCCCGCAGGAACAATTAACTACACACACAAAGACATGAGTTGCATATAAAGAATACAATAAACAATGAAATGAATGATAAAATACAGAAAAAGTAATTTCGAGTTGTGTTGTTTCAGACACTACTCGAAGCCTTACATCCCAGAGATCCCCGGGATACAGCACTTCAGAGGTATCTAACTTTAACCGTAGTCTGATTATGAAGGATTTCTACAGTCGATAACAGTAGTGCATATTCTTTAAGTGTTACTGTATATTCTCGTCACAAACGCACCTGGATTGGTGCATTTTGTTTCTGTAATCCTACATGGACCCTCTAGTATGCATGACACTGACTCATATACGTGAGTATATGTGTGCCGGTCGACTCGGGGATTGGGGGGGTTGGTGTTGGTGTTGGTTGCAAGAAATACCAACCTGTGGTGAATTTCACCAGCCGTCTTCTCTGCACCAAATATGTTAATACCGTTAATACGTTATTGGTCTTTATTACCTAATTGGTCTTTATTACGTTATCCATCATTATTACGTAATCAGTTGTTATTACGTTATCGGCCATTACTGCGTTATCGGTCGTTATTATGTGATCGGTTCCTACAGGGAAGTATAATTATTTAATATTGCTTACGTTACACCAATTTCCGTTCTTTAATGTTTGCCGGTTGTATTCCCAGGTGAGCTGCTCCACAGCCACAGTTACCGTAGCCCAGAGGCTTCTCTGGGCGGACCGCGCTTGTGTTGGGGGCCAGAGCTTCGGGGATCGACATCTGCCACGAACTGTCCACGGTGGCAGCCCAGGTACCACCGCTTACACATCTGAAAGAGTACCCATTAAAACTCACCACATACAGTGGGTTACATAAGTATCGACCCCCCTTTAACTTTTTGACATTTGCCATAGTGTGGACCATAAACATAAATATATTTAATTTAAATTTTATGTGAAAGACACACGATGTGACACAAAATCGTGTCACATCGTGACAATAATTACATTCAAGCTCGAAAAGGAGTGGAAGAAGACAGGCTTATTGACTCCCACCCCTGTTCATAAACTTAAATAATAATGTGGTTGCAACAATAACATTGCTTAGTACTTATATCCTACAGATATCCTACAGAACAATTAACAATTAAGTTAATTACATATTTACAGACGCAACAATGTATTATATTAAGTCACATTCATAGTATGTTACACTTTATAACAAGTGTATAATTTTGTTCCCTATACCTATTTTATTACCATGTTGGTATTACTGTTATTCACCATCATCACTATTACAGCCCATATAAGATCAAAGTGTTTGAATGATACATGACATACTCCACATTATTCATGAAAGGTACAATGATCGCAGACTGATTGATGCTCATGATAACAAGAGTAGTCTTAATGATGTGTGTTAAAAAGGATTTGGGGCTTTTCTTTTTTCTTTCCTGTGTCTGGACCTGCTGCCAGAGGGGAGCAGCCCCCGAGCAACCGGACCATCATTCGTGAGGTGTCCTATGCTGTGCATTAAAAGAGACAAGATTTAGGAGTCTGCTGCCAGAAGAGGCTTTCCTCGAGCAGCCGGCCCCCACATGTCTGCCCTGTACTACGAGTTATGTTGAATGCAGAGTACGTGGATATGTGCATGTTTTACTTGTAAGAATTGAATTCCTTTATATTACCATCAGCATCAATCCGCTGTCTGGATCGATTAAATTTGATTCTAAGAATAATATATAAATTGTTAGGTATTTATCCTGGGCTGTTAAAATAATGCTGATAACACAACAGCAATAGTAATAACAATGGCAATAACAATTACAATTACCCCTCCTAATCAATTCTTATACTAATTTACTAAGTTACTAAATTACTAAGTTTTAACATGATTTTTATTTTCTTTATAAATAAAAACATGAAAAGTGGGATGTGCATAAGTACCAGCCCTCCTTTCCTTTTAGTGCAACTAGTTGCCTTCAGAAGTTGCCGGATGATTTCTGAATGATCTCATGTTGACCCAATGACTAAATAGAGTCTACCTGTGTGTAATCTAATGTCAGTTCAAATACAGCTGCAGCTGAGTTTTGCCTGCAGTGTCTCCCCTTAACATGCACCGTGATGCACTGAACCGTGGGTTCTGCACCGTGAACCGTACCAAACCGTGAGATAGCTGAACCGTTACACCCCTAGTATTTAACTGTACTTCGAGAGATGTTCAAAGCTTTGAAATCTTTTAATAATCCAGCTTTATACTTCTCAATAACTTTATCTCAGACGTGTCTGGTGTGTTCTTGGACTTCATGATGCTGTCTGCTCCCCAATAGTCTCTTAACAGACCTCTGAGACCATCAGAGAGCAGCTGTATTTGAACTGACATTAGATTACACACAGGTAGACTCTATTTAGTCATCAGGTCAACATGTGATTGTTAGGGAGATACCGGAGATGTCCGAGGAGACACGGGCGGAAGGATGGAGACCAGTCTGGATGTCTTACGTAGAAGAAGTTTTATTACCGTAGTACAGGCCTGGAGACATTTGAACAGCCAATACAGTGTTCAGGGCATTGATCATTCAGAAGTTTGGCGATACTTCCACATGAAGAGGATTAAATAATGTTGGTGACACGTAGACGCTAAGGGTCTACGCACTGGCAGTGTGCCACGTGGATCTAAGCACTGACCTTGTGCCACGTTTATTAGGCCACAAGTCATGTAGAAGGCCAAGTGTACTGATTTAACAGTACAATATGATAAGAGCAATGTGTGAGGGCCGAATTAACCCTATAATTCCCCATCAGTGATCATTCAGAAATCATCAGGCAACTTCTGAAGGCAATTGTTTGCACTAAAAGGAAAGGGGGGCCGGTACTTATGCACATCCCACTTTTCAGTTTTTTATTCATAAAGAAAATTCAAAATCATGTATACATTTCATTTCACTTCACGATTGTGTGTGACTTAGTGTGTGTCTTTCACATAAAATTTCAATTACATTTTAATTTGATTGAAATATTTATGTTTATGGTCCATATTCTGGCAAAATGTTGAAAAGTTAAAGGCCACTGTATGTCTTTATTCATCATCAACAGGGCAAATATTTGTAGCTGAGTCCAAGTCGCTGTCTAATCATTATAGAGTTTACACCAAGTGGAATCCTCTGCTCTGGTCATTCAAACCAGTATCTACTAACGGCAAGTTTGGATGAAAGTGAGCACCTCTGGCCCAAAATAGTAAAAAAAATCAAAGATTCTGCCAGGATATATAAACTTTGAGCACAACTGTATGTGAAGATTGTGACATCAATAACCTGTACACAACTTGCGCAAGAACTGGGTGACAGTTCAGAGATATCGTCGCCTGACTGTGCCCCACAATAATGAGTGTTTATGGTGTTTCTGTTTGTGCAATGTTTCACTGTAATATAAAACAAGAGAGATATGGCATTCTCATTATCTCCTGTCGTACCCATGCTTCATTTGTGTGGCCTGGTCAGGTTAATGTTTAATGTGTCTGCATGCACAGGTTATGGCTGTTTGACAGGGCACCTATGCTTTAAAAGGGACTATACTGAGTTTTAAAAATTACAAAATTAAATATTTTCCTCCCCTATATGTTCCAGCAATGTCCTAATGTGTAGAATGAGCCCAGACCTGTTCACCGCAACTGAAATCCTGCACTGTCACTCAAAAGTTGTTAATTCGGTATGGAAGACTATTGGCACCTTAATTCAATTGTCTATTCATTTGTCAAATGGCTATGCATTATGTTATTTTAGTATTTATTTTGGCGTTGTATTAGCAAAGTGTAATATTATATCCAATTTTGACATTTAATGTTCTATTCAAAATGTTCTAATAGCAATTCAATATATCGCACTAAAACCATAAAGTGTACACTCTATGGCTACAACTGAGGGCCACCTTAGCATAACAGTTCACAACCTGTGGTTTCTCCGCACGGACTCGGAGTGCGTCTGAAGATCCAAACTTGCCCACTGGTGCTGTAGTTAGAAGATATGCTATGTCACTGTAAGAATCGGCTTCACATTATCTGTGACTGGTGACCGACCAAGCGCAGCCCATTTTTAAAGTAACATTAGCCTACTAGCTCTGGACGTTTAACTGGCTAGCCAGCAAGTGTTTTCTAAAAAAATAAACACTAAACAGTACTGGTATTTTAACAAACACGCTTCTATACTTACATAGAACCACCTTAGAGTAACTTGGAATCTTCATGAAGGGTGATCTGTTACTTCCAATCTGTCATAACAGCATTTACTTCCAGCAAAAATCAACAACACAGCGCATCTAGCTAGGAGGATATAGACTTGTCTCTGATTGGCCGAGAGCAGACCAGGGCCCGCCTTCCCAGGGGTCAAGAACTGCATAGCATATTGAATAAAGTTGCACTTAGACTGTGTGGCAATGCAATATGCAATATGCTATACAATCCAGAAGGAGGTGCTGTTTCACAACACATTAAATGAAACTTAACATACTCAAATGTAGAATAGAATATTACAAGTCAAGATAAGATATGACATTCAACTTTGCCAAAAACAACTCCAAACTAAATGCCATTTTAAGAATGAATAGAACAATGAATAAAGAGGCCAAATTTCCATGTCAATATGCTATTCATTTCAAAATCTTGTAATTTGAAATATATAAAGACATTGTATCGACACTTTACATATTGAATTGCCATTAGAACTTTTGGAATAGAACATTACAAGTCAAAATAGGATATAACATGCAACTTTGTCAAATACAACTCTAAACTAAATGCCATTTTAAGAATGAATAGAACAATGAATAAAGAGGCCAAATTTCCATGTCAATATGCTATTCATTTCAAAATCTTGTAATTTGAAATATATAAAGACATTGTATCGACACTTTACATATTGAATTACCATCAGAACATTTGGAATAGAACATTAAATGTCAAAATTGGATATAACATTACACTTTGCTAAATACAACTCCAAAATAAATACTAAAATAACATAATGCATAGCTATTTGACAAATGAATAGACAATTGAATTAAGGTGCCAATAGTCTTCCATAATTCGGGTCCGAATTGCCGTCATGCACGAGCTTAATATAGAACAGACCTGGGCAAAATACGGTCCACGGGCCACGTCCGGCCCACGAGATGATTCAATCCGGCCCACGGCTTGTGGGGCATACATTTCTGAGTATGTCAACAAAAAAAAGTCTCTAGCCCATTCCCGTGCAGTTATGATTGAAGAAATTACCAGAATGCTCACTCCAGCCACTAGGGGGGCTGCTTAAATAAAAATAAAAATAATGAATTTCACACGTGTCCAGCAGAGGGCACTGACATAATGAGAGATCAGGTTATAAACAACACATTGGCTACAGTGCTGTCATGCTCATTATTATTCATTTATTGAAAAAAGTTTCCTCAATAGTATTTTCCCAATTAAAACAAAATTTCAGGGAAATTTACTTGGAGAGCCCTACTACAGTGCATCGCTTCATTTCATTCAAACACAGAGGTGCTTTCAGTGCGATAGTAAAAGTTAATGAGGATAAGAAGTGGAATAACTTAAATAAGTTCACTGACCAGAGCTGTTAACCAAAGAAGCCTATGATGACCCTGGATGAACTGCAGAGAGCTACAGCTCAGGTGGGGGAACCTGTACACAGAACAACTATTAGTCGTACACTGCACAAATCTGGCCTCATGCACCCAGCTTTATACTTCTCAATAACTTTATCTCAAACGTGTCTGGTGTGTTCTTGGACTTCATGATGCTGTCTGCTCCCCAATAGTCTCTTAACAGACCTCTGAGACCATCACAGAGCAGCTGTATTTGAACTGACATTAGATTACACACAGGTAGACTCTATTTAGTCATTGGGTCAACATGTGATCATTCAGAAATCATCAGGCAACTTCTGAAGGCAACTGGTTGCACTAAAAGGAAAGGGGGACCGGTACTTATGCACATCCCACTTTTTAGTTTTTTATTCATAAAGAAAATTCAAAATCATGTATACATTTCATTTCACTTCACAATTGTGTGTGACTTAGTGTGTGTCTTTCACATAAAATTTCAATTACATTTTAATTTGATTGAAATATTTATGTTTATGGTCCATATTGTAAGTGGAATCCTCTGCTCTGGTCATTCAAACCAGTATCTACTAACGGCAACTTTGGATGAAAGTGAGCACCTCTGGGCCAAAATAGTCAAAAATCAAATATTCTGCCAGGATATATAAACTTTTGAGCACAACTGTATGTGAAGATTGTGACATCAATAACCTGTACACAACTTACGCAAGAACTGGGTGACAGTTCAGAGATATCGTCGCCTGACTGTGCCCCACAATAATGAGTGTTTATGGTGTTTCTGTTTGTGCAGTGCTTCACTGTAATATAAAACTAGAGAGATATGGCATTCTCATTATCTCCTGTCGTACCCATGCTTCATTTGTGTGGCCTGGTCAGGTTAATGTTTAATGTGTCTGCATGCACAGGTTATGGCTGTTTGACTGACAGGGCACCTATGCTTTAAAAGGGCAATCCAGCAATGTCCTAATGTGTAGAATGAGCCCAGACCTGTTCACTGCAACTGAAAATCCTGCACTGTCACTCAAAAAGTTGTTAATTCGGTATGGAAGACTATTGGCACCTTAATTCAATTGTCTATTCATTTGTCAAATGGCTATGCATTATGTTATTTTAGTATTTATTTTGGAGTTGTATTTAGCAAAGTGTAATGTTATATCCAATTTTGACATTTAATGTTCTATTCAAAATGTTCTAATGGTAATTCAATATATCGCACTAAAACCATAAAGTGTACACTCTATGGCTACAACTGAGGGCCACCTTAGCATAACAGTTCACACCTGTGGTTTTCTCCGCACGGACTCGGAGTGCGTCTGAAGATCCAAACTTGCCCACTGGTGCTGTAGTTAGAAGATATGCTATGTCACTGTCTGAATCGGCTTCACGTTATCTGTGACTGGTGACCGACCAAGAGCAGCCCGTTTTTAAAGTAACATTAGCCTACTAGCTCTAGACGTTTAACTGGCTAGCCAGCAAGTGTTTTCTAAAAAAATAAACACTAAACAGTACTGGTATTTTAACAAACACGCTTCTATACTTACATATAACCACCTTAGAGTAACTTGGAACCTTCATGAAGTGTGATCTGTTACTTCCAATCCGTCATAACAGCATTTACTTCCAGCAAAAATCAACAACACAACGCATCTAGCTAGGAGGATATAGACTCGTCTCTGATTGGCCGAGAGCAGACCAGGGCCCGCCTTCCCAGGGGTCAAGAACTGCATAGCATATTGAATAAAGTTGCACTTAGACTGTGTGGCAATGCAATATGCAATATGCTATACAATCCAGAAGGAGGTGCTGTTTCACAACACATTAAATGAAACTTAACATACTCAAATGTAGAATAGAATATTACAAGTCAAGATAAGATATGACATTCAACTTTGCCAAAAACAACTCCAAACTAAATGCCATTTTAAGAATGAATAGAACAATGAATAAAGAGGCCAAATTTCCATGTCAATATGCAATTCATTTCAAAATCTTGTAATTTGAAATATATAAAGACATTGTATCGACACTTTACATATTGAATTGCCATTAGAACATTTGGAATAGAACATTAAATGTCAAAATTGGATATACAGTGCATCCGGAAAGTATTCACAGCGCTTCACTTTTTTCACATTTTGTTATGTTACAGCCTTATTCCAAAATTGATTCAATCCATTTTTTCCCTCAAAATTCTACACATAACACCTCATAATGACAACGTGAAAAAAAGTTTTTTGAGATTTTTGCAAATGTATTACAAATAAAAAACAAAAAAAATCACATGTACATAAGTATTCACAGCCTTTGCCATGAAGCTCAAACTTGAGCTCAGGTGCATCCTATTTCCACTGATCATCCTTGAGATGGTTCTACACCTTAATTGGAGTCCACCTGTGGTAAATGAAGTTGATTGGACATGATTTGGAAAGGCACACACCTGTCTATATAAGGTCCCACAGTTGACAGTGCATGTCAGAGCACGAACCAAGCATTAAGTCAAAGGAATTGTCTGTAGACCTCCGAAACAGGATTGTCTCGAGGCACAAGTCTGGGGAAGGGTACAGAAAAATTTCTGCTGCTTTGAAGGTCCCAATGAGCACAGTGGCCTCCATCATCCGTAAATGGAAGAAGTTTGGAACCACCAGGATTCTTCCTAGAGCTGGCCGGCCATCTAAACTGAGCGATCGGGGAGAAGGGCCTTAGTCAGGGAGGTGACTAAGAACCCGATGGTCACTCTGTCAGAGCTCCAGCGGTCCTCTGTGGAGAGAGGAGAACCTTCCAGAAGGACAACCATCTCTGCAACAATCCACAAATCAGGCCTGTATGGTAGAGTGGCCAGACGGAAGCCGCTCCTTAGTAAAAGGCACATGGCAGCCCGTCTGGAGTTTGCCAAAGGCACCTGAAAGACTCTCAGACCATGAGTAAGAAAATTCTCTGGTCTGATGAGACAAAGATTGAACTCTTTGGCGTGAATGCCAGGCGTTATGCTTGGAGGAAACCAGGCACTGCTCATCACCTGGCCAATACCATCCCTACAGTGAAGCATGGTGGTGGCAGCATCATGCTGTGGGGATGTTTTTCAGCGGTAGGAACTGGGAGACTAGTCAGGATAGAGGGAAAGATGAATGCAGCAATGTATAGAGACATCCTGGATGAAAACCTGTTCCAGAGCGCTCTTGACCTCAGACTGGGGCGACGGTTCATCTTTCAGCAGGACAACGACCCTAAGCACACAGCCAAGATAACAAAGAAGTGGCTTCAGGACAACTCTGTGAATGTCCTTGAGTGGCCCAGCCAGAGCCCAGACTTGAATCCGATTGAACATCTCTGGAGAGATCTGAAAATGGCTGTGCACCGACGCTCCCCACCCAACTTAATGGAGCTTGAGAGGTGCTGCAAAGAGGAATGGGCAAAACTGCCCAAAGATGGGTGTGCCAAGCTTGTGGCATCATATTCAAAAAGACTTGAGGCAGTAATTGCTGCCAAAGGTGCCTCAACAAAGTATTGAGAAAAGGCTGTGAATACTTATGTACATGTGATTTTTTTTGTTTTTTATTTGTAATAAATTTGCAAAAACCTTTTTTTCACGTTGTCATTATGGGGTGTTATGTGTAGAATTTTGAGGGAAAAAATGGATTGAATCAATTTTGGAATAAGGCTGTAACATAACAAAATGTGAAAAAAGTGAAGCGCTGTGAATACTTTCCGGATGCACTGTAACATTACACTTTGCTAAATACAACTCCAAAATAAATACTAAAATAACATAATGCATAGCCATTTGACAAATGAATAGACAATTGAATTAAGGTGCCAATAGTCTTCCATAATTCGGGTCCGAATTGCCGTCATGCACGAGCTTAATATAGAACAGACCTGGGCAAAATACGGTCCACGGGCCACGTCCGGCCCACGAGATGATTCATTCCGGCCCACGGCTTGTGGGGCATACATTTCTGAGTATGTCAAAAAAAAAAGTCTCTAGCCCATTCCCGTGCAGAGTTATGATTGAAGAAATTACCAGAATGCTCACTCCAGCCACTAGGGGGGCTGCTTAAATAAAAATAAAAATAATGAATTTCACACGTGTCCAGCAGAGGGCACTGACATAATGAGAGATCAGGTTATAAACAACACATTGGCTACAGTGCTGTCATGCTCATTATTATTCATTTATTGAAAAAAGTTTCCTCAATAGTATTTTCCCAATTAAAACACAATTTCAGGGAAATTTACTTGGAGAGCCTTACTACAGTGCATCGCTTCATTTCATTCAAACACAGAGGTGCTTTCAGTGCGATAGTAAAAATTAACGAGGATAAGAAGTGGAATAACTTAAATAAGTTCACTGACCAGAGCTGTTAACCAAAGAAGCCTATGATGACCCTGGATGAACTGCAGAGAGCTACAGCTCAGGTGGGGGAACCTGTACACAGAACAACTATTAGTCGTACACTGCACAAATCTGGCCTCATGCACCCAGCTTTATCCTTCTCAATAACTTTATCTCAGACGTGTCTGGTGTGTTGTTGGACTTCATGATGCTGTCTGATCCCCAATAGTCTCTTAACAGACCTCTGAGACCATCACAGAGCAGCTGTATTTGAACTGACATTAGATAACACAGAGGTAGACTCTATTTAGTCATCAGGTCAACATGTGATCATTCAGAAATCATCAGGCAACTTCTGAAGGCAATTGTTTGCACTAAAAGGAAAGGGGGGCCGGTACTTATGCACATCCCACTTTTCAGTTTTTTATTCATAAAGAAAATTCAAAATCATGTATACATTTCATTTCACTTCACGATTGTGTGTGACTTAATGTTTGTCTTTCACATAAAATTTCAATTACATTTTAATTTGATTGAAATATTTATGTTTATGGTCCATATTGTAAGTGGAATCCTCTGCTCTGGTCATTCAAACCAGTATCTACTAACGGCAACTTTGGATGAAAGTGAGCACCTCTGGGCCAAAATAGTCAAAAAATCAAATATTCTGCCAGGATATATAAACTTTTGAGCACAACTGTATGTGAAGATTGTGACATCAATAACCTGTACACAACTTACGCAAGAACTGGGTGACAGTTCAGAGATATCGTCGCCTGACTGTGCCCCACAATAATGAGTGTTTATGGTGTTTCTGTTTGTGCAGTGCTTCACTGTAATATAAAACTAGAGAGATATGGCATTCTCATTATCTCCTGTCGTACCCATGCTTCATTTGTGTGGCCTGGTCAGGTTAATGTTTAATGTGTCTGCATGCACAGGTTATGGCTGTTTGACTGACAGGGCACCTATGCTTTAAAAGGGACTATACGGAGTTTTAAAAATTAGAAATTAAATATTTTCATCCCCCTATATCTTCCAGCAATGTCCTAATGTGTAGAATGAGCCCAGACCTGTTCACTGCAACTGAAAATCCTGCACTGTCACTCAAAAAGTTGTTAATTCGGTATGGAAGACTATTGGCACCTTAATTCAATTGTCTATTCATTTTTCAAATGGCTATGCATTATGTTATTTTAGTATTTATTTTGGATTTGTATTTAGCAAAGTGTAATGTTATATCCAATTTTGACATTTAATGTTCTATTCAAAATGTTCTAATGGTAATTCAATATATCGCACTAAAACCATAAAGTGTACACTCTATGGCTACAACTGAGGGCCACCTTAGCATAACAGTTCACAACCTGTGGTTTTCTCCGCACGGACTCGGAGTGCGTCTGAAGATCCAAACTTGCCCACTGGTGCTGTAGTTAGAAGATATGCTATGTCACTGTAAGAATCGGCTTCACATTATCTGTGACTGGTGACCAACCAAGAGCAGCCCATTTTTAAAGTAACATTAGCCTACTAGCTCTAGACGTTTAACTGGCTAGCCAGCAAGAGTTTTCTAAAAAAATAAACACTAAACAGTACTGGTATTTTAACAAACACGCTTCTATACTTACATATAACCACCTTAGAGTAACTTGGAATCTTCATGAAGGGTGATCTGTTACTTCCAATCCGTCATAACAGCATTTACTTCCAGCAAAAATCAACAACATAGCGCATCTAGCTAGGAGGATATAGACTCGTCTCTGATTGGCCGAGAGCGGACCAGGGCCCGCCTTCCCAGGGGTCAAGAACTGCATAGCATATTGAATGACGACACTTTTTGCCACGTAGGACACTTTTCGCCACGTACCCGGAAGTGTGGCTGTGAGCAGTGTGAGCAGCGTGTGAGCAGTGTGGCAGTTAACATTTTTGCGGAGTCCTGTTGAGAGGGAGCAAAATGCCAAAACGCCAAAAACAGAGGCGAAGCAACAGGCAGATTCGGCGGCGGAAGAGGACTATGTAAGCCTCAGTCGAGTCACAGAACTCATGGAACAGCAGAGGGTCATGTTCAGGGAATTAATTCAACAACAACAGGAGAACTTCAAAGGATTCATTAAACTCATCATGGAATCAACAAACACCCGTATGGATTTACAGATTAAGGACATTCAAGAGCTAAAATAAGCCTACAGTTCACGCAAGGTGAGGTGGACACTTTGAAAGAAGAGAAATTGAAACTCACGGAGCGCACAAACACAATACAAAATGATTTTTATAAAGTATGTGACAATTTGCATATTATCACGGACAAACTGGAGTATCTGGAGGGACAGAGCCGCAGAAAAAACCTGGTCTTTGAGGGAGTGTTGGAGTCGCCAGGGGAGACATGGGCTGACGCAGAAGAAAAAGTCAAACAACTACTGAAGGAGAAGCTACATCTACAACACCCGGTGGAGGTCGAAAGAGCTCACCGCGTAGGCAAACCCGACGGCGGGAGAGACTGGCCGCGACCCATCATCGCCAAACTACTACGCTGGAAGGATCGGGAAGAAATACTGCAGCGCGCTAAACATCTCAAAGGGACCAAAATCTACATAAACCAGGATTACACGGACTCCATCAAAAGGAAACGAAAAGAGCTGATGCCGGAGCTGAGAGCTGCCAGGGAACGAGGGACATAGCCTTTTTGCGCTATGACAAACTCATTGTACGTCCGCGCACCAGTACACCAAAGAAAGCTTAAACACCGGGAAAAACGTATGGATTTTGGTATGTAAAAACACATAATTTCACATATCCTGTAATACATATACTCATTCAATGACGTCCAATCATATTTCATATGCTGCTGACGGCAGTGACCTGGGATTACATCAAAGGATTTTGGACTGCGAGCTCTTGGAGCTGAAAGCTTCAGAGTACACCGAACATAATGCACTGGACTTGGAAGATCAGTTAGACCCAGATAACCTGTTCTTAACATCTAACGCAATTAATTGCAAATACTACACTGAGAATGAATTTAACATCTCTGTTAAAACAGAAGGGAAATTCTCCATTTCAATAGTAGAAGCATGTACGCGAATTTTGACGCAATCAAAGAATACTTACAAAAGTTTGAGCAACCATTTAGTGTCATTGCATTATCAGAAACATGGTTTAATGAGGATAAAGGCATTGTTTTTGAGTTAAACAATTATACGTTAAACTATGTAAACATAACTAATAAAGGGGGAGGAGGAGTTGCTATATATGTCCTCAAGAAATTTAAATTCAAAATATTAGAAAAAATGACAGCATCAATAAACAATTTGCTTGAATGCTTATCAATAGAAATTATCAATGAAAAAACAACAACATAATAGTTAGTTGTCTATACAGGTCACCAGGCTCATGTGTGGAAATATTTACAAATTGGGCGGAAAAAACATTCTCAGAATTGAGTAACAAGGTATTATTTATCTGTGGGGATTATAACATCGATTTGATAATCCAAATAAACATAAGACAACTGATGAGTATATTAATAGGATGTACAGTATGAGTTTATACCCGACTATCACAAGACCTAGCAGAATAACAACGCACAGTGCTACCCTCATCGACAACATTTTCACTAATAATATGCAGTTCACAAATGTCAGCGGTCTAATGATTTGTGATATAACAGATCATCTGCCCGTATTCACGGTGTATGATGATAATGAGTTAGATCAAAAATCACCTCAAAAATATTTTTATAAACGCGTAAGAACTGAGGATTCAATTTACTCACTCTATAGTGACTTAAAACAAGATTGGAACGAGGTATATAACAAGAATGATGTAGATAGTGCTTACGATACTTTCATGGAAATTTTCAGTGTAGCATACAATAAAAACTGTCCAATTCGGCAATTCAGTAAAAACAGAAAAACGACAAAATGTCCGTGGCTAACCAAGGGTTTACAAAATGCTTGTAAGAAGAAAAACACTCTATATAGACAATTCATTAGATTAAGAACAGAGGATTCTGAAAGTAGATATAAAACATATAAAAATAAACTGACCAATATATTAAGGAAGGCTAAGAAACTATATTATGCCGATCTGTTGTATAAAAGCAAGAACAACATGAAAGGGGTATGGGGAATACTAAACACTATAATCAAGGGTAATGCAAAAAATAATTCATATCCAAACTATTTCACTGATGGGATCAATGACAATCATAATATGAATGACATTGTGGAAAATTGTAATAGTTTTTTTGTAAATGTTGGACCGGATCTGGCAGCAGAGATTCCGGAGTGTAGTAACAACGAAATGGAGTCATTGATAGACATTAATTCAAAAACGATGTTTTTGTCTGGAGTAACTGAAACAGAAATAATAGATGTCGTTAACGGGTGTAAGAACAAATCGTCTACAGACTGTTTTGATATAGATATGACACTGGTTAAACAAATTATATATAGTGTCATGAAACCATTAACCTACATATGCAACTTATCGTTTCAAACAGGAACATTTCCAAATAAAATGAAAATTGCAAAAGTTATACCTATACATAAAAATGGGAACAAACACATCTTCACTAACTAGACCTGTCTCTCTGCTCTCCCAGTTTTCCAAAATTTTAGAGAAACTTTATAACAGTAGAATGGACAACTTCATAGATAAGCATAAACTAATGAAGGTCAGTACGGGTTTCGAGCAGCAAGGTCAACTTCAATGGCCATAATCGATGCAATAGAAGAGATTACTAATAGCTTAGAGGGAAAGAAACATGCAGCTGGAATATTCATTGACTTGAAAAAAGCATTTGATACACTTAATCACTCTATATTATTAAAAAAATTAGACAGATATGGCATAAGGGGAGTGGCTTTGAGCTGGATTCAAAGCTATTTAACTGGGAGACAACAGTATGTGAAGATGGGGGAGTTTACATCAGGATATTTGGACATTGGTTGTGGGGTCCCACAGGAATCTGTCTTAGGCCCAAAGTTGTTCAATTTATATATTAATGACATTTTTAATGTGTCTAAATTATTAAAATTAGTGATTTTCGCAGATGACACAAACGTCTTCTATTCCAATGACAATGATAGTACTTTAGTAACTAACATAAACTGTGAACTAAGGAAATTAAAAACATGGATGGACATTAACAAATTGTCCCTCAACCTAAATAAAACAAAAGTAATGTTTTTCGGTAATTATAATGGAAAACCAGACTCAGTAAATATAGACGATGTAGTTTTAGATACAGTATCAGAAATTAAATTCTTAGGAGTCACCATTGACAGTAAATTAAGCTGGAAACCACACATAAGACACATACAAGGTAAAGTCTCCAAAAGTATCTCAATCATTAATAAAGCAAAGTTTTTCTTAAATTACAATGCATTATTTTTGTTATATAGTTCATTAGTTTTGCCATATCTAAATTACTGTGTAGAAGTTTGGGGCAATAACTATAAAAGCTCATTACACCCCTTGTTATTCTCCAAAAACGGGCTGTAAGAATTATACATAAAGTAGGATATTGTGATCACACTAATATATTATTTCTGCAGTCTAAACTGTTAAAAATGCATGACTTAGTTGATTTCTCTACTGCCCAACTTCTGTTTAAAGCCAACAAAAATGTGCTACCTGCAAGGATACAAATGCTTTTTGCACGCACAGAAGGGGATATAACCTGAGGGGTGTGATAACTTTAAGGTTCAAGCAGTGTCTTCCACTAGGAAAAGTATGTGTGTGTCTGTATGTGGAGTTAAACTCTGGAACAAATTGGGGGCAGAACTTAAACAATGTCCAAATATTCATCATTTCAAATCAAGATATAAAAAATGGTATGGTCAAAGTACCAGAAAGAGGAAATGGGTACTTGATTGCTAATGGGTGTTACAAAGTGCTGTGTACTTTAAAGGTCAGATCTAATTAATAATGAAGTATATTGTGGTTGTTACTATTATACTATTGCAGTTGTTATTGCCATTGTTATTGCTATTGCTGTTGTGTTGTTATCATCACTATTTTAACTTTAAACTTTAAATGTAACAGTCTAGGATTAATACCTAACAATCTGTGGATTATTCTTAGAATCAAAATCGATTCAGACAGCGGTATTGCTATTGATGCTGATGGTAATATAAAGGAATTAAATTCTTAGAAGTAAAACATGCACATATCTATGTACTCCGCATTCAACATAACCCGTAGTACAGGGCAGACAGGTGGGGGCCGGCAGCTCGAGGAAACCCTCTTCTGGCAGCAGACTCCTAAAATTTGTCTCTTTTAATGCATAGTATAGGACACTTAACAAATCCGGTTGCTCGGGACTGCTCCCCTCTGGCAGCAGGTCCAGTCACAGAAAAAAAAAAAAAAGCCCCGAATCCCTTTTAACACACATCATTAAGACTATTCTTGTTATCATGAGCATCAATCAGTCTGCGATTATTGTACCTTTCATGAATAAATGTGGAGTATTTTATGTATCATTCAAACACTTGATACAGAGTAATGCTATATGGGTTGTAATGGTGATGATGAATAACGGTAATGCCAACACGGTAATGAATTCGATATGGGAGACATAAATAATACACCGGTGGTAGCGTGTGAGATACTGTGAATGTTGACCTGGTATAATGCAGTGTTGCATTTGTTAATATGTAACCAACTCGGTTGATAGTTGTTTTGTAAGATGGTAAGAAATATGCAGTGTTGTTATTTATTGTTATTTATTTAAGTTTATGAACAGGGGTGGGAGTCAATAAGCTTGTCTTCTTCCCACTCCTTTTCGAGCTTGAATGTAATTATTTATTTATTTTTCTTTTATTATGTGTATATATTTTTCTGTTTTTCTTTTCTTGGCTTTTGTGCCTTGTTGTAGCTCGAAATAAAAACTCAAACAAACAATAAAGTTGCACTTAGACTGTGTGGCAATGCAATATGCAATATGCTATACAATCCAGAAGGAGGTGCTGTTTCACAACACATTAAATGAAACTTAACATACTCAAATGTAGAATAGAATATTACAAGTCAAGATAAGATATGACATTCAACTTTGCCAAAAACAACTCCAAACTAAATGCCATTTTAAGAATGAATAGAACAATGAATAAAGAGGCCAAATTTCCATGTCAATATGCTATTCATTTCAAAATCTTGTAATTTGAAATATATAAAGACATTGTATCGACACTTTACATATTGAATTGCCATTAGAACATTTGGAATAGAACATTACAAGTCAAAATAGGATATAACATGCAACTTTGTCAAATACAACTCTAAACTAAATGCCATTTTAAGAATGAATAGAACAATGAATAAAGAGGCCAAATTTCCATGTCAATATGCTATTCATTTCAAAATCTTGTAATTTGAAATATATAAAGACATTGGGTCGACACTTTACATATTGAATTGCCATTAGAACATTTGGAATAGAACATTAAATGTCAAAATTGGATATAACATTACACTTTGCTAAATACAACTCCAAAATAAATACTAAAATAACATAATGCATAGCCATTTGACAAATGAATAGACAATTGAATTAAGGTGCCAATAGTCTTCCATAATTCGGGTCCGAATTGCCGTCATGCACGAGCTAATATTGAGAATGAGGAGTCACGTGCCGAGTTGGGGTGATTTGGGGGGGCTCTGAGCCTGTCGGACATATTGGCTGCGGATTGGGGGCACGCACCGAGAATTTCACGCATTCCTCATATTCCAGAGCACTTTAAATTTTGCGTAATTACGTTTTCGGCGAGACAAAGACGGATCTACGAATACGACAACGAAAATGAAGAAAGTAAAGCAATGCAAAGAGATAAGGCGAAAGAAAAGGGACCTTACAGGAACAAGCTCGTACCAAGCGCAAAACAGAGGTATTTGGAGAAGCTTGCGGACATTCAAAACATCAACACACGAGCTCCCTGCAGCGGAGACCTGGACCATTTACCTCCGTGCACAAACATGGACACAGTAAACTACCTTGTATTTGGTGTAAGTTACTACACGATGCAGGAGTTTAAAAGCCACAAGTCTTTGGAAAGTTACGAGACTTTCTGCTGTGGCTGGATGCAGGACTTGGCTCTACAAGCCTCCAGCTGCCGTGACGTCAACTCCTCATTCTCAATAGAACAGACCTGGGCAAAATACGGCCCGCGGGCCACATCCGGCCCACGAGATGATTCAATCCGGCCCACGGCTTGTGGGGCATACATTTCTGAGTATGTCAAAAAAAAAGTAAGTCTCTAGCCCATTCCCGTGCAGAGTTATGATTGAAGAAATTACCAGAATGCTCACTCCAGCCCCTAGGGGGGCTGCTTAAATAAAAATAAAAAGAATGAATTTCACACGAGGGCACTGACATAATGAGAGATCAGGTTATAAACAACACATTGGCTACAGTGCTGTCATGCTCATTATTATTCATTTATTGAAAAAAGTTTCCTCAATAGTATTTTCCCAATTAAAACACAATTTCAGGGAAATTTACTTGGAGACCCCTACTACAGTGCATCGCTTCATTTCATTCAAACCCAGAGGTGCTTTCAGTGCGATAGTAAAAGTTAACGAGGATAAGAAGTGGAATAACTTAAATAACGATGCTCACACATGCTTGGCTTGATATGGCTAAAAATAATAGTCCTATAATAACAGTAGGTACAGTTATTCGAAATACACGATTTAGTGTAATGTACAATCGAATAAAGTTGAGCAGAATAAGTTCGAATTATTGTTGGTGCAGCCCTCCGACTCAATTCAGGCTTCTCATGTGGCCCCTTATGAAAATTAATTGCCCACCCCTGATATAGAAGCTGCAGTTACGCGTAAGACCTGAGGTGGCAGTAGGGAGTATAAAATTACCAACTAGCATCTAGTCCTTTTAAGAAATAGGCCAGTACTGTTCGGGCCAGTGGGGTAAAAAAAAGTAATATTTCACATTGATCGTCCAACTACCAGTATCGAAGGAACTTTAATGGTGCCCAGCCCTAGAATCCCTGAAATAAAGACATCACTAAATATGGGCAAAAGATGAGTGCCTGGAATTGATCGTTTTCAAACCTATAATAATGTGACGTAGAAGAGTAAACAGAAGACCTGAGGTATGAAACATCACAGCTAGTATCCTGTTAACCATGAACGCCCCTAACGTTAACCTTAGTTGTTCATTCAAGCTTTAACTGACCTTGAAAAAGTTAAGTGCAGTACATGTTGCGGCCACTTGATGGTGCCACAGACAGGAGCCTACACTCTTCCACATTAGTCTCTATTTTCCCCAAATCTAAAACGTTTGAAAATGTGATTTTTGAAGTAGCTCCACATGCATTGACTGCAGTGACAGAACACGCTGACATGGCCACTGTGAGGACCATTATCTCAAGCTATAAACTGTGTGTCTGTGTGTGTGTGTGTCTGTGTGTGTGTGTGTCTGTGTTGTGCAGGTATTCCTGAGTCACCGTGAGTCACCTCTGACCTTCCCTCTGCCCCCGAACCTCCAGCAGACCCCGCCCATCCACAGCATTCAGCAGGACGGCACGGTGCTACTACAGGTTCGGCTCTTCCCTCCATCCTGTTACAAAACTGTAGAGCCGTTAGAGCTTTTTCTCATCGCAAGTTTGTTATTACACTCTGACATCTCCACTAAACACACTACAGTTTCCAGTCTCCTACTCAACAATATTTAGTTTTTTTTTCTTTTTTCAGTGGGATGTTTTTCCCTGATTTGGTGAGTTTTTAGGCTAAATTTGACATTTGTACAGATAATTTCATTAACAACTATAACTTTTTCAAAAACTATTCCAGATCCAAATCCCATCGGAAAACAAATCTGTTCAACAAAATAAAACCATAAATTGAAACCTAGCTCGATCCATTACCTATTCATTGTATACATATTGTGGCTAGAAAAATAAAAAAGGTAAATTCAGCCATTTTTATGCATAAAATGCCTTATTTTTATATGAAAACATAAAACAAAAGAAAGGTTTGAATACATGTTTTTCCTCAAATTTGTCAGTAAGCTACAGCAAAAGTTTAAAATTCATATCTCTAAATATTTCTTTTTGTTTTTCAACTCTTGTACAGTGCCTTAAGGTCCATCTTTGTAAATGTGTTCATTGGACCATTGTATACTACCGTTCCAAAGTTTGGGGTCACCCAGGCCAGTTCTAAAGCTTCTCTAATCAGCACAACAGTTTTCAGCAGTGCTGCATAATTACATGTGGGTTTTCTAATCATCAATGACATGATTAGCTAACACAATGTACCATTAGAACCTCTGCACACCTGTGTAGGCATTCCTTTAAAATTCTCAGTTTCCAGTTAGAATTGGCATTCACTACATTTCACTGCTTTTCTTTCAAAAAAATAAGGACATTTTAAGTGACCTCAAATTTTTAGAGGTAGTGTATATTTTTTGCCCAAATACTGTCTGATCATTTTGTTGGTGACTTGGAATTTTTCAGGGTGGCAGAGTGGTTAGCCCAGATGTACTTCTCCTGTGTACGGGCTATGAATTCAGTTTCCCGTTCCTGTCCGGGCCAGAGCTGGGCGTCCGGATCGAACCGAAGTTTGTGGGACCGCTGTACCAACTTGTGCTGCCGCCATCTTTCCCCTCCATCTTCTTCATCGGTGTCTGCCAACAGATCTTACCCTTCCCCCACTTCCACTGCCAGGTATTACTACTACAATACTACTACAATGCTACTACTACTACAATACTACTACTACGACTACAGCCAACATTTCTGAAGGTATTGCGTAATTTCCTTCGACTCTACCGTCGAAGGAAAACCCCGTGTCACAACACGAACAGCTGTTTTAAACAGCTGTTTTAATCACGTGTTGCATATTTTCATTTTTCATGAATAAACTACTTGAATATTATAAATCGTTACTGTGAAACGTTGCCGCGTAAGCTGCTTGAGCTGTTAAACGATCGACAGCTCCCTGTGTTTAGGCAAAAAATAAAGAAAAAAGTCCACGTTTCCATGTGAAATGAAACAGATCTGACTGCCGCGTGTGTGCGTGCGTCCGTGTGTGCGTGCGTTTGTGCGTGTGTGTGTGCGTGTGCGTTTGTGCGTGTGTGTGCACACATACGTGTTTTTATGGTTTATGGTGCCCTTTTGGAAAAACCAACCCTAGTGTGGTTTAAGAGGACTATTGTTTCCCAAGGTCCTAGAGAGATAAGCTATGGATAGACGCACTGTAAAAAATCTGAAAAAAATGTAGGTCTATTTAACATCCTTGTATCAGCTACGGTTGTCTATACACAGCCACCTGACCAGAAGGTGTTTTAAGCGGACGTGGTTCATGAGGACCAAAAATGAATTATGAGGACTTTAAAGGGACTATGACGTCATGCTCATTAGCATATATACACAACATCATTAGCATATACACACACATACCTGACAGTGATGTGAATTAAGAGGACAATATTAAAATGTGCATATTTCTTCATAAACTATGTAATTATAGTTGATCCATGTTATCAGATCTTTTAAGAGGAATATAACTGAATAAAAAATGTTATGTTGAGCAGACACAACCTTTAAAATGCCTTTCAGTTAATAAAAGCTATTAATTATAGTAGCTTAAACATAACTGAACCACAATTAGAAGCTGGAAAAGTTTTAATGTTGTCTTTACTCCAAATAGACATACCACATTGAAAGGCCTTCTTCATACATAAACTTTGAACGTTTTAACAGAACATGTTATTTCATAAAAAAAATTATATACAGTGCTCTCCACTCCACAGTGCGCCTGAGGCAAATCCCTTATAACACCAAACTACAGATGTAAATGTTGGTGTCGATACAATATTTGAAATTAATATTTTGCGTTTAAAATAACTTGTACTTGAGCAGCATCAGCCTCCTGGTTGTGTCATAGAATAATTAACCTAGCAGATTGCACTGCAGCTGAGCAGTTACAGACATTTATATCAGTACTTTGGCTTTATAAAGGATTTGCGTCAGGTGCACTGTGGAGTGGGTCAGACCTTTTTAATGCATGTCTAGTTTTACGGTAAACATGCGCTAGGCTAGCATTAGCAGAGCGTCATTAAGCTCTTAAAATATAAAAATTGCACACACACAAAAAAAAAAAACCATCTCCAGACATCAACACTCTGGATAAGTTGGAAATTAGGCCCTCTGTCAAAAATCCTGAACTATTTCTTTAAAACATACACCCATTCTCTGTGCAGTGAGCCACTAAGCCATGTATGAGAGCTGAGTGCGATGGACTGGTCTACACAGCGAAAACAGCAGCCTTTTGTTATAACTGTCTAATTAGCAACAGGGTGTTAGGCGTCGAAATATTTGGGTCTTGATGGAAAGATCATCACCGTCAGAGCAAAGGTGTATGGAATCCATCTCTAAAAACCCTACGTGAACTTTGGTTTGTACTTTGGCTATGTCTGGGTTCTAGGAATTTACTACCCTACAGGGATCACCTGATACACAGAGCCTTGAATAGCAAGTAAAAAAAAGAAAAAAGATAACTGCAAACTGCATGATTGGCCACAACACTATCCCAATTGAACCAAAACTTAAAAAATACTTCCAGCTTCCATTTCAGACAATGCTTATCAATCTTTTACATTTAGTTGTCTTTTACGTGCTAGTCCACGATTTCTCACAAAGTCTCTTATATTCTGCAGTGTTCTCTGACTTAAGGCAATTTCTGCTTGTTTACACTGAGTTACTTCATTTTTTGTGGCCAGTTTTCCTTTCTTGATGTGTTTTTAAAATGCCACATTACAGCTGCTTCTTCAGTCTTTGACCATGCTCTGTTTTTTTACTCTGCATTTTGGTCCAGGTTGCTTTGCAGGCCTCTTTGCTGCCTCTGAAAAGGAAAATCAGGAATTAATTTAAAACAAAACAATGTGAATTAAAGCCGCAAGCGGCATCGAACGGCCCGGCCCGGCCCCTAAACGAGAGCGCTAGTGCGGCCACACTGCATTTTATTGTCCTGATGTGCCATTAATCTTTGTCAGTAAACATCAAAAGTACATTTTTAGCCTCTCCATATGAATAATGGCTCCAACCTGCAGAGGGCGCTAGCGCGCCCCAAATCCTTTTTATTTCACAAGCAGCATTGGACGGCCCTAACGGGCCGTACTTCAATGACCAGTGTCCACAAGCTCCATACAGAGGGCGCTAACGCGCTGTAATTGTGTATAATGTGAGATTTATGTGTCAGTCCCATTAGAATAACATGGGGGGCCCGGGCGTCACCATGGCAACACCGTACAAAATATGATATGGGTCCCATTGACTTTTTGATCGGGAAGGCATCAACTATTTTTCTGCCGAATTTTATCAATTCCGAGAAACACATTTTTTTCCCATAATGCATTTTTGTTCTCAGCCTGGAGGGGCGCTGTCGCGCCCTATGTCACTTTTCACATTTGTTGTGTCCGGGGGTGAAAGGTGAATAAAATGTATATTTCCGATTTTTAATCGTGTGCGAATGGGAGCAATTTGTAGTTTACGATAAATCGCAAAATACTTCGTACAGATTGCGGCTTTGCCGCAAACAAACCGTAAAACTTAGCCAAAAAATTGGATAACTTTTGATGCCCCACATCTCGAGATGAGCTGAAGCGATTTGGAGCTCATTTGGTGACACGCCCTAGGAGGACTTCGTTAAAATGCGACGTCAGCGAAAACGCTGACTCAGCATTTTCCCACTTTCCTGTCAAAATGGCGGACTTCCGGTTTGTCAGGGGGCGTGGCCACAATAATATTTTTGTTTGTCGTCCCATGACGAATGTCTGTACCAAATCTCGTCGCTCTACGACAAAGTTGACGTTGGCCCCTGCTCCATAGGCGCAATGTATTTTCACTTTTGTAGGTGGCGCTGTCGCGCCATTTTTATTTCCCCAATATGAACACACATTTAATTAATTTTTCGCCAGACCTGAATTTTGCAAAGTTTGGTGAGTTTCACTATGTCAGGGGTCAAATTCCTGCTCAAAGAGCAGAAGAAAGAAAGAAAAAGAAAGAAGAAAGAAAGAAAGAAAGAAAGAAAGAAAGAAAGAAAGAAAGAAAGAAAGAAAGAAAGAAAGAAGAAAGAAAGAAAGAAAGAAAGAAAAGAAAGAAAGAAAGAAAGAAAGAAGAAAGAAAAGAAAGAAAAAAGAAAGAAAGAATAATTAAAGCCGCAAGCGGCATCGAACGGCCCTCGTGGGCCGTGCCTCCTTTAGTGCCTTTGTAACAGTACCGAGGGCGCTAACGTGCCTACTACATTTATGCCCTGATGTGCCATAAATCTTTGTCAGTAAACATCAAAACTACATTTTAGCCTCTCCATGTGAATAATGGCTCGAACCTACATCTTTTTTATTTCACAAGCACCATCGGACGGCCCTAACGGGCCGTACTTCTATGATCCTGTCCACAGCTCCTTACAGAGGGCGCTAACGCGCTGTAATTGTGTATAATGTGGATTTATGTGTCAGTCCCATTAGAAACATGGGGGCCCTGGGCGTCTCCATGGCAACACCGTACAAAATACGGTATGGGTCTCATTGGCTTTTTTGATCGGGATGCCATCAACTATTTCTGTACCGAATTTCATCCATTTCCGAGAAACTATTTTTTTCCGATAATGCATTTTTTCTTCTCAGCCTAGAGGGGGCGCTATCGCGCCCAATGTCACATTTTCACATGTGTTGTGTCCGGGGGTGAAAGCTCAATAAAATGTTATTTCCGATTTTTAATCGGGAGTTTGTTTGTGCGAATGGGAGCAAATTGTAGTTTCTGATGAATCGCAAAATTCTTCGTAAAGATTGCGGCTTCGCGCCACAAACCGTAAACTTAGCCAAAAAATTTGGATAACTTTGATGCCCCACATCTCGAGATGATTTGGAGCTCATTTGGTGAAACGCCCTAGGAGGAGTTAGTTAAAATGCGATGTCAGCGAAAACGCTGACTCAGCATTTTCCCACCTTCCTGTCAAAATGGCTGACTTCCGGTTTGTCTGGGGGCGTGGCCACAATAATATTTTTGTTTGTCGTCACATGACGAATGTCTGTACCGAATCCCGTCGCCTACGACAAAGTTGACGTTGGCCCCTCCTCCATAGGCGCAATGTATTTCACTTTTGTAGGTGGCGCTGTCGCGCCATTTTTTATTTCCCCAATAGGAAACACACATTTAAATTAATTTTTCACCGGACCTGAATTTTGGGCAAAGTTTGGTGAGTTTTCGACTATGTTCAGGGGGTCAATGCTGCTCAAAGAGCAGAAGAAGAAGAAGAAGAAAGAAGAAGAAGAAGATTAAAGCCGCAAGCGGCATCGAACGGCCCTCGGGGGCCGTGCCTCCTTTAGTGCCTTTGTAACAGTACGAGGGCGCTAACGGCCTACTACATTTTATTGCCCTGATGTGCCATAAATCTTTGTCAGTAAACATCAAAACTACATTTTTAGCCTCTCCATGTGAATAATGGCTCGAACCTGCAGAGGGCGCTAGTGCGCCCTACATCTTTTTATTTCACAAGCACCATCGGACGGCCCTAACGGGCCGTACTTCTATGATCCCTGTCCAAAGCTCCTTACAGAGGGCGCTAACGCGCTGTAATTGTGTATAATGTGAGATTTATGTGTCAGTCCCATTAGAATACATGGGGGCCCTGGGCGTCTCCATGGCACACCGTACAAAATACGGTATGGTCTCATTGGCTTTTTTGATCGGGATGCCATCAACTATTTCTGTACCGAATTTCATCCATTTCCGAGAAACTAATTTTTTTCCGATAATGCATTTTTTCTTCTCAGCCTAGAGGGGGCGCTATCGCGCCCAATGTCACATTTTCACATGTGTTGTGTCCGGGGGTGAAAGCTCAATAAAATGTATATTTCCGATTTTTATCGGAGTTTGTTTGTGCGAATGGGAGCAAATTGTAGTTTCTGATGAATCGCAAAATTCTTCGTAAAGATTGCGGCTTCGCCGCACACAAACCGTAAACTTAGCCAAAAATTTGGATAACTTTTGATGCCCCACATCTCGAGATGATTTGGAGCTCATTTGGTGAAACGCCCTAGGAGGATTAGTTAAAATGCGATGTCAGCGAAAACGCTGACTCAGCATTTTCCCACCTCCTGTCAAAATGGCTGACTTCCGGTTTGTCTGGGGGCGTGGCCACAATAATATTTTTGTTTGTCGTCACATGACGAATGTCTGTACCGAATCCCGTCGCTCTACGACAAAGTTGACGTTGGCCCCTCTCCATAGGCGCAATGTATTTTCACTTTTGTAGGTGGCGCTGTCGCGCCATTTTTATTTCCCCAATAGGAAACACACATTTAATTAATTTTCACCGGACCTGAATTTTGGGCAAAGTTTGGTGAGTTTTCGACTATGTTCAGGGGGTCAAATTGCTGCTCCAAAGAGCAGAAGAAGAAGCCTACATTGCCGCGCCATGACCCTACCGAGGGCGCTAATGTGGCCACACTACATTTTATTGCCCTGATGTGCCATTAATCTTTGTCAGTAAACATCAAAACTACATTTTTAGCCTCTCCATGTGAATAATTGCTCTAACCTGCAGAGGGCGCTAGCGCGCCCCAAATCTTTTTTATTTCACAAGCAGCATCGGACGGCCCTGACGGGCCGTACTTCCATGACCACTGTCCACCAGCTCCTTACAGAGGGCGCTAACGCACTGTAATTGTGTATAATATGAGATTTATGTGTCCGTCCCATTAGGATAACATGGGGGCCTCGGTCGTCTCCATGGCAACACCGTACAAAATACAGTATGGGTCCCATTGGCTTTTTTGACCGGGATGCCATCAACTATATTGTGCCTATTTATAGTTTGCCTATAAAAGCCAAACTATATTGGCTTTTTGACCGGGATGCCATCAACTATATTTGTGACAGTGGATGACGAGCTTCGCGCTCGTCGTCCACTTCCGTATGACAGTTGGCCATATACCCCTATTCATTTTGCTGCAATAATAAGTATAAAGGGCCCACACCAAAGGTGTGGGCAGTCACTGTTTTACACGGTGAGTTTATGGTTGACATGGGGACAGCGCTTGCGCTGTTTTCGTGCGCTTCGCGCACCTTGGTACAGTGCGCATCGCGCACTGCGTTGCGTTAACATTCATTTTCTTGCAATAACAGTATACAGGGCCCACACCAGAGGTGTGGGCAGTCACTGTTTGAGACGGTGAGGTTATTTGACTGGGGGAACAGCGCTTCGCGCTGTTTTCGTGCGCTCCGCGCACTGCGTTGCGATTACAATAGGCCCTTGCGACGGCAGGCCGCTCGGGCCTAATAATATTTTTGCAAAACAATATAGTCGCTTTCGCGACGACAACTTATTATACATTTTTGGAAAGCTCTCACCACCCCCACGCAGCCGTGGGGCTCGAGGTGATGACGAGCGCTTCGCGCTCGCGCTCGTCATCAACCTCCGTATGACAGTTGGCCATATTTCCCCATTCATTTTCATGCAATTATAAGTATACAGGGCCGCTCGGGCCTAATTAAGCCGCAAGTGGCATCGAACGGCCCTCGCGGGCCGTGCCTCCTTTAGTGCCTCTATTGCCGTGACATAACCCTAACGAGGGCGCTAGCGTGGCCACACTGCATTTATTGGCCTGATGTGCCATTAATCTTTGTCAGTAAACATCAAACTACATTTTTAGCCTCTCCATGTGAATAATTGCTCTAACCTGCAGAGGGCGCTAGCGCGCCCCAAATCTTTTTTTTCACAAGCAGCATCGGACGCCCTGACGGGCCGTACTTCCATGACCACTGTCCACCAGCTCCTTACAGAGGGCGCTAACGCACTGTAATTGTGTATAATATGAGATTTATGTGTCCGTCCCATTAGATAACATGGGGGGCCTCGGTCGTCTCCATGGCAACACCGTACAAAATACAGTATGGGTCCCATTGGCTTTTTGACCGGGATGCCATCAACTATATTGTGCCTATTTATAGTTTGCCTATAAAAAGCCAAACTATATTTGGCTTTTTTGACCGGGATGCCATCAACTATATTTGTGACAGTGGATGACGAGCTTCGCGCTCGTCGTCCACTTCCGTATGACAGTTGCCATATACCCCTATTCATTTTGCTGCAATAATAAGTATAAAGGGCCCACACCAAAGGTGTGGGCAGTCACTGTTTTACACGGTGAGTTTATGGTTGACATGGGGACAGCGCTTTGCGCTGTTTCGTGCGCTTCGCGCACCTTGGTACAGTGCGCATCGCGCACTGCGTTGCGTTTAACCATTCATTTTCTTGCAATAACAAGTATACAGGCCCACACCAGAGGTGTGGGCAGTCACTGTTTGAGACGGTGAGGTTACTTTGACTGGGGGACAGCGCTTCGCGCTGTTTTCGCGGCTCCGCGCACTGCGTTGCGATTACAATAGGCCCTTGCGACGGCAGGCCGCTCGGCCTAATAATATTTCTTGGAAAACAATATCGTTGCTTTCGCGACGACAACATATATACATTGTGGAAAGCTCTTAACGACCCCCACGCAGCCGTGGGGGTCCGAGGTGGATGACGAGCGCATTGCGCTCGTCATCCACTTCCGTATGTCAGTTGGCCATATACCCCCATTCATTTTCATGCAATAATAAGTACAAGCAGCAGTGGTTTCACTAGGGATAATTTCTCCTTCATTTTGACGGGCAGGTTTATAAAAATCCGTCATGGCTATTTTATCCTTCATGAATTAATCTCACATTATAAGCAATTTTTTAAAGACATTTACATAGGCTATATATAAGCTGCATATTGTGTATGTTAGGAAAATGTGAGATCGCTGGATAAATGGAGTTTAACTAAACATTTGAACAATCATGGAACACAAATTTTGCTACAGAAATGTGTATGAACTCGTGCGTAAATTCTCAGAGCTTATTCAGAGCATCATCAGCTCATCAATATCAGGGCTCATATTACACTAATACAAATGTAAATGGAGCTTATTATTGCACTTTCTCTTTTAACGTTAATGTTTAAGAACAGCGGACAATATTTACCAGTTCGCATCACTGCACAGCGCGCTGCGCACAGAAAACACACACGCGGGAGGAAAAGAGAGAGAGAGGGGAGAGAAATAGATGAGCTCGTCCTGAGATTTACGTAAGTTAAAGTTAAAGAGCGGCTCCAGATGAGAAGGATATTATAGCCTTTAACCGCGTTTGGATCGTGGTTTCTTACCCGTGTTGTTGTTAGCGCCCAGAAAGTTAGCTAGCTAGGCAGTGATACAAGTGAAACAGTGAGCTGCGTTTAGAGAGAGAGAGAGCCCCGGCGCTCTGAAAAAAGCAGCCCTGCGTTTTATTTTAATCACGGCTTGATTTTCAACTGTCAAAATGACAGACGGCCTTTGAAATGTTCCGTCAAGCTTAAAATATTCCGTAAATGACGGAGAATTTTCGGTTAATGTAACCTCTGGTGGGCAGTCACTGTTTTACACGGTGAGTTTACGATTGACAGGGGGACAGCGCTTCGCGCTGTTTCGTGCGCTCCGCGCACACTAGGTACAGTCGCTCTGCGCACTGCATTGCGATTACAATAGGCCCTTGCGACGGCCTAAATATAGCCACAAGCGGCAATTATCGGCCCTCGCCGACCGCCCTGCCTAAAGCAAGGGGGCGCTTCACGCCCTTTTGTCTCCCTCAATCTAAAATTATGGTATTGCTACTGCCTTTATGTTTGTTTTTAACTTTTTTCCCAAGGGTCTTAGTTTTAGGATTTTTGGAATGCGCTAACACGCACTCCGCGCTCAATTTGACATTATACAGAGAAAAATTAGTATGAATTGTATCACACTATATCTGCAAACTGAAGCATATTTTTACATTTTACTTAGGGCTGCGCTGCGCCGCAGAACATCCACAAAGGTTATCAAGTACGTTGGATACCTTGGTTCCTCACTTCTCGCTGAATTATGGAGTTAACATTTTCCATCAGAATAAATGGGACGTTCTGGTCATCGCTACGGCAACACCGTGAAAAATATGGCATGGGTGTAATTGACTTTCTGATCGGAACGACCAAATAGAATTTTGTGCCAAATTATTTTAATTTTCGTAAAACTAAAATTGTACTCGCCATATAATCCTATAGGGGGCGCTATCGCGCCCAATTTGAATTTTGCCAAATGAAAGTGTTTAGGACTGTGACTTTAACAACTGATAACAAAATGAGCGAAATCGGACTTCATATGTGCGAATGGGAGCCATTTTTTGTTTTCGAAAAATCTCAAAATACTTCGTACAGTTGCGGCTTCGCCGCATAAAAACCGTAAAACTTAGAAAGTAATTTGGATAACTTTTAAAGTTCTACTTCTCAGATTATTTTCCACCCAAAATTAGGTCGTTCCGATAAACGCTCTAGAGGAGATAGATTTTGTACGAAGTGAAAATAAAGGCGGATTCCCGCTTCGCGGCTGTCATCCAAAATGGCCGACACCCAATATGGCGGACGGCGTTGCCGTAATAATATTTTTTGCTCAACTTGTCATGATGCACGTCTGTACCGATTTTATGATTCTACGACAAACTTCATTTTTGGCCAAGTCCTATCTCGCAATGTTAAAAAAAACTGTCTAAAAAACTATCGCGCCACTATTTTGAAATTCAAAATTTGGAAATAGTCAAAAGTTGCGTCGGATCGGGTTTGAATTTTGGGCCAAAATCTGTGACTTTTCGTCGATGTTCACTGGGTGAAAATTGTGATGGTACAAAAGAAAGAAAGAAAGAAAGAAAGAAAGAAAGAATATTAAAGCCGCAAGCGGCATCGAACGGCCCTCGCGGGCCGTGCCTCCTTTAGCGCCTACATTGCCGAGCCATAACCCTACCGAGAGCGCTAGTGCGGCCACACTGCATTTTATTGTCCTCATGTGCCATTAATCTTTGTCAATAAACATCCAAACTACATTTTTAGCCTCTCCATGTGAATAATGGCTCTAACCTACAGAGGGCGCTAGCGCGCCCGAAATCTTTTTATTTCACAAGCAGTATCGGACGGCCCTGTCGGGCCGTACTTCCATGGCCACTGTCCACAAGCTCCTTACAGACGGCGCTAACGCGCTGTAATTGTGTATAATGTGGATTTATGTGTCAGTCCCATTAGGATAACATGGGGGGCCCTGGGCGTCACCATGGCAACACCGTACAAAATACGGTATGGTCCTATTGGCTTTTTTGACCGGGATGCCATCAACTATTTTGTGTCGAATTTCATCCATTTCCGAGAAACTAAATTTTTCCCATAATGCATTTTTCTTCTCAGCCTAGAGGGGGCGCTATCGCGCCCAATGTCACGTTTTCACATTTGTTGCGTTCGGGGTGAAAGGTCAATAAAATGTATATTTCCGATTTTTAATTGGAATTCATTTGTGCGAATGGAGCAATTTGTTGTTTATGATAAGTCGCAAAATTCTTGGTAAAGATTGCGGCTTCGCCGCACACAAACCGTAAAACTTAGCCGAAAAATTTGGATAACTTTTGATGCCCCACATCTCGAGATGAGCTGGAGCGATTTGGGGCTCATTTGGTGAAACGCCCTAGGAGGAGTTCGTTAAAATGCGATGTAAGCGAAAACGCTGACTCAGCATTTTCCCACCTTCCTGTCAAAATGGCGGACTTCCGGTTTGTCTGGGGGCGTGGCCACAATAATATTTTTTGTTTGTCGTCACATGACGAATGTCTGTACCGAATCCCGTCGCTCTATGACAAAGTTGACGTCGGCCCCTCCTCCATAGGCGCAATGTATTTTCACTTTTGTAGGTGGCGCTGTCGCGCCATTTTTTATTTCCCAATACGAAACACATATTTAAATTAATTTTCACCGGACCGGAATTTTGGGCAAAGTTTGGTGAGTTTCGACCATGTTCAGGGGGTCAAATTGCTGCTCAAAGAGCAGAAGAAGAAGAAGAAAGAAAGAAAGAAAGAATAAAGAATAATAATAATATTTTTTGCAAAAACAATATCGTCGCTTTCGCGACGACAACATATTATACATTTTGGAAAGCTCTTAACGACCCCCACCAGCCGTGGGGGTCCGAGTGGATGACGAGCGCTTCGCGCTCGTCATCCACTTCCGTATGTCAGTTGGCCATATACCCCCATTCACTTTCATGCAATAACAAGTATAAGGGCCACACCAGAGGTGTGGGCAGTCACTGTTTTACACGGTGAGTTTACGTTTGACATGGGGACAGCGCTTCGCGCTGTTTTCGTGCGCTCCGCGCACCTAGGTACAGTGCGCTCCGCGCACTGCGTGCTTTTACCCATTAATTTTCCTGCAATAACAAGTACAAAGGGCCCACACCAGAGGTGTGGGCAGTCACTGTTTACATGGTGAGTTTACGTTTGACATGGGGACAGCGCTTCGCGCTGTTTCGTGCGCTCCGCGCACCTAGTACAGTGCGCTCCGCGCACTGCGTTGCGATTACAATAGGCCTTGCGACGGCAGGCCGCTCGGCCTAATTAAAGCCGCAAGCGGCATCGAACGGCCCTCGGGCCGTGCCTCCTTTAGTGCCTTTGTAACAGTACCGAGGGCGCTAACGTGCCTACTACATTTTATTGCCCTGATGTGCCATAAATCTTTGTCAGTAAACATCAAAACTACATTTTTAGCCTCTCCATGTGAATAATGGCTCGAACCTGCAGAGGGCGCTAGTGCGCCCTACATCTTTTTATTTCACAAGCACATCGGACGGCCCTAACGGGCCGTACTTCTATGATCCCTGTCCACAAGCTCCTTACAGAGGGCGCTAACGCGCTGTAATTGTGTATAATGTGAGATTTATGTGTCAGTCCCATTAGAATACATGGGGGCCCTGGGCGTCTCCATGGCAACACCGTACAAAATACGGTATGGGTCTCATTGGCTTTTTTGATCGGATGCCATCAACTATTTCTGTACCGAATTTCATCCATTTCCGAGAAACTAATTTTTTTCCGATAATGCATTTTTTCTTCTCAGCCTAGAGGGGGCGCTATCCGCCCAATGTCACATTTCACATGTGTTGTGTCCGGGGGTGAAAGCTCAATAAAATGTATATTTCCGATTTTAATCGGAGTTTGTTTGTGCGAATGGGAGCAAATTGTAGTTTCTGATGAATCGCAAAATCTTCGTAAAGATTGCGGCTTCGCCGCACACAAACCGTAAACTTAGCCAAAAAATTGGATAACTTTTGATGCCCCACATCTCGAGATGATTTGGAGCTCATTTGGTGAAACGCCCTAGGAGGAGTTAGTTAAAATGCGATGTCAGCGAAAACGCTGACTCAGCATTTCCCACCTTCCTGTCAAAATGGCTGACTTCCGGTTTGTCTGGGGGCGTGGCCACAATAATATTTTTTGTTTGTCGTCACATGACGAATGTCTGTACCGAATCCCGTCGCTCTACGACAAAGTTGACGTTGGCCCCTCCTCCATAGGCGCAATGTATTTTCACTTTTGTAGGTGGCGCTGTCGCGCCATTTTTTATTTCCCCAATAGGAAACACACATTTAAATTAATTTTTCACCGGACCTGATTTTGGGCAAAGTTTGGTGAGTTTTCGACTATGTTCAGGGGGTCAAATTGCTGCTCAAAGAGCAGAAGAAGAAGAAGAAGAAGAAGAAGAAGAAGAATTAAAGCCGCAAGCGCATCGAACGGCCCTCGTGGGCCGTGCCTCCTTTAGTGCCTTTGTAACAGTACCGAGGGCGCTAACGTGCCTACTACATTTATTGCCCTGATGTGCCATAAATCTTTGTCAGTAAACATCAAAACTACATTTTTAGCCTCTCCATGTGAATAATGGCTCGAACCTGCAGAGGGCGCTAGTGCGCCCTACATCTTTTTATTTCACAAGCACCATCGGACGGCCCTAACGGGCCGTACTTCTATGATCCCTGTCCACAAGCTCCTTACAGAGGGCGCTAACGCGCTGTAATTGTGTATAATGTGAGATTTATGTGTCAGTCCATTAGAATACATGGGGGGCCCTGGGCGTCTCCATGGCAACACCGTACAAAATACGGTATGGGTCTCATTGGCTTTTTTGATCGGGATGCCATCAACTATTTCTGTACCGAATTTCATCCATTTCCGAGAAACTAATTTTTTTCCGATAATGCATTTTTTCTTCTCAGCCTAGAGGGGGCGCTATCGCGCCCAATGTCACATTTCACATGTGTTGTGTCCGGGGGTGAAAGCTCAATAAAATGTATATTTCCGATTTTTAATCGGAGTTTGTTTGTGCGAATGGGAGCAAATTGTAGTTTCTGATGAATCGCAAAATTCTTCGTAAAGATTGCGGCTTCGCCGCACACAAACCGTAAAACTTAGCCAAAAAATTGGATAACTTTTGATGCCCCACATCTCGAGATGATTTGGAGCTCATTTGGTGAAACGCCCTAGGAGGAGTTAGTTAAAATGCGATGTCAGCGAAAACGCTGACTCAGCATTTTCCCACCTTCCTGTCAAAATGGCTGACTTCCGGTTTGTCTGGGGGCGTGGCCACAATAATATTTTTTGTTTGTCGTCACATGACGAATGTCTGTACCGAATCCCGTCGCTCTACGACAAAGTTGACGTTGGCCCCTCCTCCATAGGCGCAATGTATTTTCACTTTTGTAGGTGGCGCTGTCGCGCCATTTTTTATTTCCCCATAGGAAACACACATTTAAATTAATTTTTCACCGGACCTGAATTTTGGGCCAAAGTTTGGTGAGTTTTCGACTATGTTCAGGGGGTCAAATTGCTGCTCAAAGAGCAGAAGAAGAAGAAGAAGAAAGAAGAAGAAGAAGAATTAAAGCCGCAAGCGGCATCGAACGGCCCTCGCGGCCGTGCCTCCTTTAGCGCCTCCATTGCCGAGCCATAACCCTACCGAGAGCGCTAGTGCGGCCACACTGCATTTTATTGTCCTCATGTGCCATTAATCTTGTCAATAAACATCCAAACTACATTTTAGCCTCTCCATGTGAATAATGGCTCTAACCTGCAGAGGGCCTAGCGCGCCCGAAATCTTTTTTATTTCACAAGCAGTATCGGACGGCCCTTACGGGCCGTACTTCAATGACTACTGTCCACAGCTCCTTACAGAGGGCGCTAACGCGCTGTGATTGTGTAATGTGAGATTTATGTGTCAGTCCCATTAGATTAACATGGGGTGCCTCAGTCGTCACCATGGCAACACCGTACAAAATACGGCATGGGTCTCATTGGCTTTTCTGACGGGATGCCATCAACTATTTTGTGCCAAATTTTATCCATTTCCGAGAAACTAATTTTTTCCCCATAATGCATTTTTTGTTCTCAGCCTAGAGGGGGCGCTATTCGCCAATGTCACTTTTCACATTTGTTGTGTCGGGGGTGAAAGGTCAATAGATGTATATTTCCGATTTTTAATCGGAGTTTCTTTGTGCGATCGGAGCAATTTGCAGTTTACGATAAATCGAAAAATTGTTCATACAGATTGCGGCTTCGCCGCACACAAACCGTAAAACTTAGGCAAAAAATTTGGATAACTTTTGATGCCCCACATCTCGAGATGACTGGAGCGATTTGGAGCTCATTTGGTGAAACGCCCTAGGAGGAGTTCGTTCAATGCGACGTCAGCGAAAACGCTGACTCAGCATTTTCCCACCTTCCTGTCAAAATGGCGGACTTCCGGTTGTCAGGGGCGTGGCCACAATAATATTTTTTGTTTGTCGTCACATGACGAATGTCTGTACCGAATCCCGTCGCTCTATGACAAGTTGACGTTGGCCCCTCCTCCATAGGCGCAATGTATTTTCACTTTTGTAGGTGGCGCTGTCGCGCCATTTTTTATTTCCCCAATACGAAACACATATTTAAATTAATTTTTCACCGGACCTGAATTTGGGCAAAGTTTGGTGAGTTTTCGACTATGTTCAGGGGGTCAAATTTCTGCTCAAAGAGCAGAAGAAGAAGAAGAAGAATTAAAGCCGCAAGCGGCATCGAACGGCCCTCGCGGCCGTGCCTCCTTTAGTGCCTCCATTGCCGAGCCATAACCTACCGAGAGCGCTAGTGCGGCCACACTGCATTTTATTGTCCTCATGTGCCATTAATCTTTGTCAATAAACATCCAAACTACATTTTAGCCTCTCCATGTGAATAATGGGTCTAACCTGCAGAGGCGCTAGTGCACCCGAAATGTTTTTTATTTCACAAGCAGTATCGGACTTCTATGACCACTGTCCACAAGCTCCTTACAGAGGGCGCTAACGCGCTGTAATTGTGTATAATGTGAGATTTATGTGTCAGTCCCATTAGGATAACATGGGGGGCCTGGGCGTCACCATGGCAACACCGTACAAAATACGGTATGGGTCTCATTGGCTTTCTGACCGGGATGCCATCACTATTTTGTGCCGAATTTGATCCATTTCCGAGAAACTAATTTTTTTCTCATAATGCATTTTTTGTTCTCAGCCTAGAGGGGGCGCTGTCGGGCCCAATGTCACGTTTCACATTTGTTGTGTCCGGGGGTAAAAGGTCAATAAAATGTATATTTCCGATTTTTAATCGGAGTTTGTTTGTGCGAATGTGAGCATTTTGTTGTTTACGATGTCGCACAATTCTTTGTAAGATTGCGGCTACGCCGCAAACAAACCGTAAAACTTAGCAACAAAATTTGGATACCTTTGATGCCCCACATCTCGAGATGACCTGGAGCGATTTGGAGCTCATTTGGTGAAACGCCTTAGAGGAGTTCGTTAAAATGCGACGTCAGCGAAAACGCTGACTCAGCATTTTACAAACTTCCTGTCAAAATGGCGGACTTCGGTTTGTCAGAGGCGTGGCCACAATAATATATTTGTTTGTCGTCACATGACAAATGGCTGTACCGAATCCCGTCGCTCTACGACAAGTTGAATTGGCCCCTCCTCGATAGGCGCAATGTATCTTCACTTTTGTAGGTGGCGCTGTCGCGCCATTTTTATTTCCCAAATCTTTTTCTTTCACAAGCAGCATCGGACGGCCCTGACGGGCCGTACTTCCATGACAACTGTCCACAAGCTCCTTACAGAGGCGCTAACGCGCTGTGATTGTGTATAATGTGAGATTTATGTGTCAGTCCCATTAGGATAACATGGGGCCCTGGGCGTCACCATGGCAACACCGTACAAAATACGGTATGGGTCTCATTGGCTTTTTGATCGGACGCCATCAACTATTTTTGTGCCGAATTTCATCCATTTCCGAGAAACTAATTTTTTCAGATAATGCATTTTTGTTCTCAGCCTAGAGGGGGCGCTGTCGCGCCCAATGTCACGTTTTCACATTTGTTGTGTCCGGGGGTGAAAGGTCAATAAAATGTATATTTCCGATTTTTATCGGAGTTTGTTTGTGCGAATGGGAGCATTTTGTTGTTTACGATAAGTCGCAAAATTCTTCGTAAAGATTGCGGCTTCGCCGCACACAAACCGTAAAACTTAGCCAAAAAATTTGGATAACTTTTGATGCCCCAATCTCGAGATGAGCTGGGAGCGATTTGGAGCTCATTGGTCAAACGCCCTAGGAGAGTTCGTTAAATGCGATGTCAGCGAAACGCTGACTCAGCATTTCCCACTTCCTGTCAAAATGGCGGACTTCCGGTTTGTCTGGGGGCGGGCCACAATAATATTTTTGTTTGTCGTCACATGACGAATGTCTGTACCGAATCCCGTCGCTCTATGACAAAGTTGACGTTGGCCCTCCTCCATAGGCGCAATGTATTTTCATTTTGTAGGTGGCGCTATCGGCCATTTTTTATTTCCCCAATACGAAACCATATTTAAATTAATTTTTCACCGGACTGAATTTTGGGCAAAGTTTGGTGAGTTTTCGACTATGTTCAGGGGGTCAATTGCTGCTCAAAGAGCAGAGAAGAAAGAATAAAGAATAAAGAATAAAGAAATATAATATTCTTGCAAAAACAATATAGTCGCTTTCGCGACAACAACATATTATACATATTTGGAAAGCTCTTAACGACCCCCACGCAGCCGTGGGGGTCCGAGGTGGATGACGAGCGCTTCGCGCTCGTCATCCACTTCCGTATGTCAGTTGGCCATATACGCCATTCACTTTCATGCAATAACAAGTATAAAGGGCCCACACCAGAGGTGTGGGCAGTCACTGTTTTACACGGTGAGTTTACGGTTGACATGGGGACAGCGCTTCGCGCGGTTTTCGTGCGCTCCGCGCACCTAGGTACAGTGCGCTTCGCGCACTGCGTTGCGTTTACCCATTAATTTTCCTGCAATAACAGTATAAAGGGCCCACACCAGAGGTGTGGCAGTCACTGTTTGAGACGGTGAGGTTACGGTTGACATGGGGACAGCGCTTCGCGCTGTTTTCGTGCGCTGCGCGCACTTAGGTACAGTGCGCTCCGCGCACTGCGTTGCGATTACAATAGGCCCTTGCGACGGCAGGCCGCTCGGGCCTAATAATGGCTCCAACCTGGAGAGGGCGCTAGCGCGCCCAAATCTTTTTATTTCACAAGCAGCATCGACGGCCCTAACGGGCCGTACTTCCGTGACCACTGTCCACAAGCTCCTTACAGAGGGCGCTAACGCGCTGTAATTGTGTATAATGTGAGATTTATGTGTCAGTCCCATTAGGATAACATTGGGGGCCCCGGCGTCACCATGGCAACACCGTACAAAATACGGTATGGGTCCCATTGGCTTTTTGACCGGGATGCCATCTACTATTTTGTGCCGAATTTTATCCATTTCCGAGAAACTAATTTTTTTCCGATAATGCATTTTTTTCTTCTCAGCCTAGAGGGGGCGCTATCGCGCCCAATGTCACTTATCACATTTGTTGTGTCCGGGGTCAAAGGTCAATAAAATGTATATTTCCGATTTTTAATCGGAGTTTGTTTGTGCGAATGGGAGCATTTTGTTGTTTACGTTACGTCGCAAAATTCTTTGTAAAGATTGCGGCTTCGCCGCACACAAACCGTAAAACTTAGCCAAAAAATTTGGATAACTTTTGATGCCCCACATCTGTAGATGAGCTGGAACGAATTGGGGCTCATTGGTGAAACGCCCTAGGAGGAGTTCGTTAAAATGCGATGTCAGCGAAAACGCTGACTCAGCATTTTCCCACCTTCCTGTCAAAATGGCGGACTTCCGGTTTGTCTGGGGGCGTGGCCACAATAATATTTTAGTTTGTCGTCACATGCGAATGTCTTATACCGGGGAATCCGTCGCTCTAATGAAAAGTTTGACGTTGCCCCTCCTCCAATAGGCGCAATGTATTTCACTTTTGTAGGTGGCTGCTGTCAGCGCCATTTTTTATTTCCCAATTACGAAACACACATTTAAATTAAATTTTTTCAACCGGACCTGAATTTTGGGCAAAGTTTCGGTGAGGTTTCAACTAATGTTCAGGGGGTCAATTGCTGGCCAAGGCAGAAGAAGAGAAGAAAGAAAGAAGAATAAAGAATTAAAGCCGCAAGCGGCATCGAACGGCCCTCAGCGGGCCGTGCCTTCCTTTAGCGCCTCCATTGCCGAGCCATAACCCAATGTAACCCGAGAAGCGCAGTTGCGGCCACACTGCATTTTTATTGTCCTCATGTGCCATTATCTTTGTCAATAACATCCAAAACTACATTTTTAGCCTCTCCATGTGAATAATGGCTCTAAACTGCAGAAGGGCGGCTGCGCGCCCGAAATCCTTTTTTATTTCACAAGCAGCATCGACGGCCCTTACCGGCCGGACTTCCATGACCAACGTCCACAAGCTTCCTTACAGAGGGCCGCTAACGTGCTGTAATTGTGTTATAATGTGAGATTTAATGTGTCAGTCCCATTAGGATAACATGGGGGGCCCCGGGCCGTCACCATGGCAACACCGTACAAATACGGTATGGCCTTGGCTTTTTTGACCGGGAATGCCATCAACTATTTTTGTGCCAAATTTCATCCATTTCCGAGAAACTAATTTTTTTTTCAAGTACATTTTTGTTCTCAGCCTAGGGGGGCGCTGTCGCGCCCAATGTCACGTTTCACATTTGTTGTGTCCGGGGGTGAAGGTCAATAAATGTATATTCGGATTTTATTGGGTTTGTTGGCATGGGAGCATTTTGTTGTTTTAACGATAAAGTCGCAAAATCTTCGTAAGATTGCAGGCTTCGCCGCACCACGAAACCGGTAAAAATAGCAAAACAATTTGGATAACTTTTGATGCCCACATCTCGAGATAAGCTGGAGCATTTGGAGCTCATTGGTGAAACCGCCCTAGGAAGGAGTTCGTTAAATGCCGACGTCAGCCGAAAACGCTGACTCAGCATTTTCCAGACTTCTGTCAAAATAGCCGGACTTCCGGTCTGGTAGGGGGCGTGGCCACAAATATTTTTTGTTTCTCCCGTCACATGACGAAATGTCTGTACCGGATTTCGTCATTCTAATGACAAAGTTACGTTGGCCCCTCCCCCATTAAGGCGTAATGTATTTTTCACTTTTGTAAGGTGCCGTGTCCGCCGCCATTTTTATTTCCCAATACACGAAACACACCATTAAATTAATTTTTCACTGACCTGAATTTTGGCAAAATTTGGTGAGTTTTCAACTATGTCCAGGGGGTAAATTGCTTGGCCAAAGAGCAGAAGAAAAGAAAGAAAGAAAGAATAAAAGAATATAATAATGATTTTTTGGCAAAAACATATCGTCGCTTTCGCGACGACAACATATTATTACATTTTTGGAAAGCTCTTAACGACCCCCACGCAGCCTGGGCCTCGGAGGTTGATGACGAAGCGCTTCGCGCTCGGTCATCATCGTGACAGTTGGCCATATACCCCCATTCATTTCATGCATTTAAGTATAGCAGGGCCCACACCAGAAGGTGGTGGGCAGTCACTGTTTTTACAGGTGAGTTTACCTTTGACATGGGGACAGCGGCTTCGCGGCTGGTTTTCGGTGCCGCTCCCGCGACCTAGGTACAGTGCAGACTCCGGCACTGCGTTGGGGCGAAATTACAATAAGGCCCTTGCGACGGCAAGAGCAGACCGCTCCGGGCCTAATTTAAAGCCCGCAAGCGCATCGGGAACGGCCCCTCCGCGGGCCGTGCTTCCATTGCCTAGAGCATAACCTACTGAGAGCGCTTAGTGCGGCACACTGCATTTTATTGTCCTCATTCCATTATCTTTGGTCAATAAACATCGCAAACTACATTTTTTAGCCCTCCATGTGAATAATGTCTCTAAACCTGCGAGGGCGCTAGCGCGGCCGAAATCTTTTTTATTCACAGCAGCATCGGACGGCCTCTAAACGGGCCGACTTTCTGTGACCATGTCCCAAGCTTTCCTTACAGAGGGGCTAACGTGCCTGTAATTGTTGTATAATGTGAGATTTATGTGTCAGTCCCATTAGGATAACATGGGTGGCCTTGTCGTCTCCATGGCAAACACCGGTACAAAATACGGTATGGGTCTCAATTGCTTTTTTGATCGGGATGCCATCAACTATTTTTTGTGCCAAATTTTATCCATTTCCGAGAAACTAATTTTTTTTCAAGATAATGCATTTTTGTTCTCAGCCAGAGGGGGCGCTATCGGCGCCCAATGTCACGTTTTCACATTTGTTGTTGTCCAGGGTGAAAGGTCAATAAAATGTATATTTCCGATTTTTAATCGGAGTTTGTTTGTGCGAATGGGGCAATTTTTGTTGTTTTCCGATATAGTCGCAAAATTCTTCGTAAGATATTTGCGGCTTCCGCCGCACACAAACCGTAAAAACTTAGCAAAAAAAATTTGGATAACTTTGATGCCCACATCTCTCGAAGATGACTGGAGCGATTTGGAGCTCATTTGGTCAAAAACCGCCTCCTAGGAAGGTTCGTTCAAATGCCAACGTCAGCGAAAACGCTGACTCGCATTTTCCCACCTCCTTCAAAATGGTGACTTGCCGGTTTTGTCTGGGGCGTGGCCACATAAATATTTTTTGTTTGTCCGTTCACATTTGAAACAAAGTCTTGGGTACGATCTCGTCACTTCTACGACAAAGTTTGACGTTGGCCCTCCCCCATAGGCGCAATGGTATTTGGCACTTTTAGGTGGCGCTGTCGCCCATTTTTATTTCCCCATAACAAAACCACACATTAAAATTAATTTTCACGGACCTGAATTTGGGCCAATAGTTTGGGTGAGTTTTCAACTATGTTCAGGGGGTCCAAATCGCTGCTCAAAAGAGGCAGAGAAAGAAGAAAGAAGAAAGAGAAGAATAAAGAAAAAATAATAATAATTTTTTGCAAAAAACAATATCGTCGCTTTCCGGCGACGACAACATATTATACAATAATTTGGAAGCTCTTAACGACCCCCACACAGCCGTGGGTACGATGTGGATGACGAGCGCTTCGGCGCTCGTCATCCACTTCCGTATGTCAGTTGGCCATAATACCCCATTCACATTTCATGCAATAACAAGTTAAAGGCCCACACCAGAGGTTGGTGGCAGTCACTGTGGTTTTAACACGGTGAGTTACGTTGACATGGGGACAGCGCTTCGCGCTGTTTTCGTGCGCTCCGCGCACCTAGGTACAGTGCGCTTCGCGCATGCGTTGCGTTTACCCATTAATTTTCCTGCAATAACAAGTAATAAAGACCCACACTCAGAGGTTGGGCAGTCACTGTTTGAGACGGTGAGGTACGGTTGACATGGGGAACAGCGCTCGCGCTGGTTTTTCGGCGCCTCCGCGCACATTTAGGTACAAGTCGCTCGCGACTGCGTTGCGATTACAAAGCCCCTGCGACGGCAGGGCACGCTCGGCTAATAATTAAAGCCGCAAGCGGCTCGAAACGCCTCTGCGGGCCCGTGCCCCTTTAGTGCTCCATTGCCGAGCCATAACCCTACGAGAGCGCTAGTGCGGCCACACTGCATTATGTCCTCAATTGCCATTAATCTTTGCCAATAAATCAAACTACATTTTTGCCTTCCATGTGAATAATGGCTCTAACCTGCAGAGGGCGCTAGCGCGCCCGAAATCTTTTTTATTTCACAAGCAGTATCGGACGGCCCTTACGGGCCGTACTTTATGACCACTGTCACAACTCCTTAAGAGGGCGCCGGCTGTAATTGTGTATAATGTGAGATTTATGTGTCAGTCCCATTAGGATAACATGGGGGCCCTGGGCGTCACCAATGGCAAACTACCGTACAAAAATACGGTATGGGTCCTCATTGGCTTTTCTGACCGGGATGCCCAATCCAACATTTTTTGTGCCGAATTTGACATTTCCGAGAAACTAATTTTTTCTCATAATGCAATTTTTTGTCTCAGCCTGGGGGGCGCTGTCGGCCCAATGTCACGTTTCACATTTTGTTGGTGTCCGGGGTAAAAGGTCAATAAAATGGTAATTTCCGATTTTTAATCGGCAGTTTGTTTTGTGCGAATGTGAGCATTTTTGTTGTTTTACGATGTCGCACAATTCTTTGTAAAGATTGCGGCTAACGCCGCAACAAACCGTAAAACTTAGCAACAAAAATTTGGATACCTTTTGATGCCCAAATCTCGAGATGACCTGGAGCGATTTGGAGCTCATTTGGTGAAACGCCTTAGGAGAGTTCGTTAATGCGACGTCCAGCGAAAAACGCTGACTCAGCATTTTACAAAACTCCTGTCCAAAATGGCGGACTTCCGTTTGTCAGAGGGCGTGGCACAATAATATATGTTTGTTTGTCCGTCCACATGACAAATGGCTGTACCGAATCCCGTCGCTCTACGACAAAGTTGAAATTGGGCCCTCCTGATAGGCGCGAATGTATCTTCACTTTGTAGGTTGGCGCTGGTCGCGTCCATTTTTTTATTTTCCCATCTTTTTTCTTTCACAAGGCAGCATCGGGACGGCCCTGAGGGCCGTACTTCCTGACAACTGTCCACAGCTCCTTACAGAGGGCGCTAACCGCGCTGTGATTGTGTATAAATGTGAGATTTATGTGTCCCAGTCCCATAGGATAACATGGGGGGCCCTGGGGTCACCATGGCAACACCGTACAAAATACGGTATGGTCTCATTGGCTTCTTTTGATCGGGACGCACATCAACTATTTTTGTGCCGATTCATCCTTCCGACTTTTTTTTCAAAGATAATGCATTTTTTTGTTCTCAGCCTGAGGGGGCGCTGTCGCGCCAATGTCACGTTTTCACATTTGTTTGTGTCCCGGGGGTGAAAGGTCCCAATAAAATGTATATTTCCGATTTTTTATCGGAGTTTGTTTGTGCGAATGGGAGCATTTTTGTTTGTTTCGATAAGTCGCAAAAAATTCTTGAAGATTGCGGCTTCGCCGCACACCAAACCGTAAACTTAGCCAAAAATTTGGATAACTTTTGATGCCCACATCTCGAGATGAGCCTTGGAGCGATTTGGAGCTATTTGGTCAAACCCGCCCTAGGAGGAGTTTGTTAAAATGCGATGTCAGCGGAAAACGCTGAACTCAGGGCAATTTCCCACCTTCCTGTCAAAATGGCGGACTTCCCGGTTTGTCTGGGGGCGTGGGCCACAATAATATTTTTTGTTTGTCGTCACATGACGAATGTCTGTTCCGAATCCCGTCGCTCTATGACAAAGTTTGACGTTGCCCTCTCCTCTCATAGGCCATTATTTTCACTTTTTGTAGGTGGCGCTATGCGCCAATTTTTATTTCCCCAATACGAAACACATAATTTAATTAATTTTTCCACCGGACCTGAATTTTTGGGCAAAGTTTGGTGATTTCGGACCCTATTTCAGGGGGTCCAAATTGCTGCTCAAAGAGGCAGAAGAAGAAAGAATAAAGAATAAAGAAATAAAGAAAATAATAATATTTCTTGCAAAAACAATATATCGCTTTCCGACAACAAAACATATTATACAATAATTGGAAAGCTCTTAACGACCCCTCACGCAGCGGGGTTTACGTTTGAACGTTTTACACGGTGAGTTTAACGGTTGACATGGGGAACAGCGCTTCGCGCTGTTTCGTGCGCTCCGCGCACTAGGTACAGTGCCGCTAACGCGCACTGCTTGCGTTTACCCATTAATTTCCCTGCAATAACAAGTATAAAGGGCCACACCAGAGGTGTGCATCACTGTTTGAGACGTGAGGTACGGTTGACATGGGGACAAGAAGCTTCGCGCTGTTTTCCGTGGCGCTGCGGCGCACTTAGGTAGCAGTGCGCTCCCGCGCAAAGGTGCGCTTGCGATAAATAGCCCCTTGCGACGGCAGGCCGCTCGGGCCTAATATAATATTTTTGGGCAAAAACAAGTATCGGTCGCTTTCGCGGACGAAACATATTATACATTTGGAAAGCTCTTAACGACCCCCACGCAGGCCCGTGGGGGTCCGAGGTGATGACGAGCGCTTCGCGGCTCGTCATCCTTCCCGGGGTATGTCAGTTGGCCATATACCCCAATTCACTTTCCATGCAATAACAAGTATAAGGGCCCACCCAAGGTGTGGGCAGTCACTGTTTTTACACGGTGAGTTTACGTTTGACATGGGGACAGCGGCTTCGCGCTGTTTCGTGCGCTCCGCGCCCTAGGTCAGTGCCGTCGCGCACTGCGTTGCGGTTTACCCATTAATTTTTCCTGGCACAAGGTACAAAGGGCCACGCCAGAGGTGTGGGCAGTCACTGTTTTACATGGTGAGTTTTACGTTTGACATGGGGACAGGCTTCGCGCTGTTTTTCGGTCGGCGCTCCACGCGCACCTAGGTAAGTGCGCTCCGCGCACTTGGGGCGTTGCGATTACAATAGGCCCTTGCGACGCAGGACCGCTCGGGCCTAATAATAATAATATTTTTTGGCATAACAATAATCGTCGCTTTCGCGGACGAACCAATATTATACATTTTTTGGAAAGCTCTTAACGACAGCCCCACGCGCCGTGGGGGTCCCAGGTGGATGACGAGCGCCGCAGCGCTCGTCATCCACTTCCGTATCGTCAGTTGGCCATATACCGCCATTCACTTTTCATAGCAATAACAAGTATAAAGGGCCACACCAGAGGTGTGGGCAGTCACTGTTTTACACGGTGAGTTTACGTTTGACATGGGGACAGCCGCTTCGCGCTGTTTTTCGTGCGCTCCGCGCACCAGGTACAGGTGCGCTACCGGCCACTGGCGTTGCGATTAACAAATAGGCCCTTGCGACGGCAGGCCGCTCGGGCCTAAATAATATTTTTTTTGGCAAAAAACAATATCGTCGCTTTCCGCGACGACAACATATTATACATTTTTGGAAAGCCTCTTAACGACCCCCCACGCAGCCGTGGGGCTCGGGAGGTTGATGACGCCGAATACTCAAAAGTGATGAGAGGGCAAGACAGGTACAAGAGTAACCAGGAAGAACTTGGCCTTCAAAATCAGTGGCATCTGCCATCAGTGACGCTGTTGTTTTCGGTGCAGGTTTCTTTGCAGGCCTCTTTGCTGATCTGAAAAGGAAAATCAAAGGATTAATTTAAACAA